>OY978215.1:30615163-30747663 GCA_963854785.1 Vaccinium vitis-idaea | reverse complement strand
CCACAATTAATTAGACATAGATACGTAATCCCAGCATATCTAAGTAGAATATTTGGTTCATTGTTTCTATGGTGAATTAGGAAGCCACCTCACCACCTTCTGGAAAATGTTTGCTTGGGCGCCAAGGATCCTTCCTCTCGTCGACCACACCGCTCTGCAATGTTGATTTCGATACCGATCTGGCTTGTGGAATATACCTAAATATATACTATATTTTTCAAAATAATCCCAAAACCATTTTTTTTGTAATAAAAATATAACAAATTTATGACCCAAATGAAATATGGGCATTTATTAAAATACGGGGTGTTACACCATTAGTTTCAACCAAAAAGAATCTAAACAGTTGATCTTTCAGATGACCAAAAGCCTACAGAACCCACCGTGAATGGGCAACCAGAAACTAATGAAGATCATAACCAAGAACCATAATGTTCAGATGGGACCCCCTAGGGGCCTCTCAAAGAGATGCACTCAAGCAGTCCTAATCCTAATGGAGAGAGAAAGGTTATATTTATAGCCACAAAATTCTTCCTAAAGCCAATACTTGCCCAAACATATTTCCTTGAAACCCAAGACATGACCAACAAGGAAATAAATCTGTAGAAAGTCCAAGACCCAATCAAGACAAAACAAAATCGACTAAATTGTGCAAAAACGAACCCGCTGACCCGGACCAAGCCTTTGGTGGTCCGGACCAGACATGTTGCAGCCAAAACTAACCACCTAGATTCGGTGGTCCGGACCTTGGTTTTGGTGGTCCGGACAAAGGGTGTTGTGAGTTGCAATTTTGTCCAAAATTGCCTGAAATTGCTTGGTTCGGACCAAAGAAGCCTTGGTCCGGACCAACCATGCTGCGAACACCAAAATCGAGCCAAAATTCCAACAAATCTCCACCTCGACGAGATATCCAAGTATCGAACCAAATCTGAACGAAAAAATTCACATAAATCTCCACCTTGGCGAGATGTCCGAAACCCAAGCGAAAAACGAAATGAACCCAACGAATCGCAAAGGCCAAACAGATTGCTCGATAACCAAATTCCACAGCCAAACAAAGCCAGTGAACCGAAGACAAGCGGATTGCAAACGAACCAAGTCAGGTAACCAAACGAATGCTTGAGAAACATCGAGTCAACCCAAAACCAAACTTTAAATATCTAAAAGAAGCAACCAAACTCTCACCAATCGAACAGATGGTCGAGACATATTAAGCCAAACCAAATTTTGCCTTCAAACAAATTGCTCTCCACCCAAATCTCGATTCCAATAAAGAGAGTCAAAACACATATCCAAATAACTGAATGAAACAAGCCACGAACCAAGCTTCCAACCAAATGAATCATGGGCAAGAGAGCTAGCTAAAAAACCCTAACCAAGCTCTCCACAATCAAACCAGATTGACTGCTGATCAAACAAGCTCTAACCAAGTTCTGAAGTACTGGAACATAACTTCAGACTACCCAAAAAGAGCCAAGTTTTGAAGTATCAAGCAAACTTCAAAACACAAACAAATTCAAAATAAGCGCGCTACCAAATCTCAAAGTGGCAGATACAGTTTTAGTCAGAAAACCCAAATTTAAATATAAAAAAACTTCGACGGATAGTAGAAGATGCCCAAAACCCAAGAGGCCAAGGCGCAATATCAACTAAAACCAATCATCTTCAAAGGATGCCACAAAAAGCCCAAGGCATTCAAAGGGTTCAAACAAATTACCAAATTATGAACAGCCCAAAAAGTAAAATGAATCTATGTGATCTATCTCTACCAAATTTACAAGTCCGTGCAAATTCCAAAAACAATAACCAAAGAGATAAACCCATAACCAAGATGAGAAAAACTACGAACAAAATTATCAAATCAAAAGTTTACCACTCAAATTGATGAGATTCTCCAACACAAAATTTTCCTATCTCCAAATTCGTATAAGCATGGCCACTACCCATAAGAAAATTTTCAAACTAAAACCCCAAAATTCCAAATCCACTCATCTGAATGGCAAATTGATGATGAACCCAAAAAATTCCAAACTAAGAATCTTCATCGCCAGGTTTTCAAGTTCCTCCACCGAATCCAACTTCTTCCAAAAAACATCAACCACAACAATCGACCGAAACCAAAGCAGCGAAACAAAACAAAACAAAAGTTACGGATGAAACCCAAGCCCAAAAATAAAACCCTAAATCATCACCCAGGGGTACAAATAGATGACTAGGTCAAACCCGTGCTCTAATACCAGTTTGTTGTGCGGCGGGCCCCCTAAGGACCGAACTGCAACCTAAGATTATCAATGGTCAAGATATTAGAGAAGTAGCAAACCAAACATATGGAAAAAAAAAAGGGAGAAACCAAACCAAAAGATAAACAAATAAGAGAGACACCAAAATTTACGTGGTTCGGCTTTCGGATGTAAACCTACTCCACGGGCCAGCAAAAGAGAGAAGATTCCACTATGTGACGAGAACATGCTCCGAAGAGCTACAATGGTGACAAACAAACAAAGCTCTTGCAAGAGACACTCACGAACCCCAAATATAAGCTCTCTCACCAAAACCCAATTAGAATCTCTCACCAAAACAGATTCTCTCTCATCAAGTCTCACGAAACCGCTAAGGTTTTTAACCAAGAGACGCAAACGGAACGGAGTTTCATAGACGTGACCAGATGTCACACAGATGCATATGATTCTCAAGAAATCCAATGGTTTTAACCAGAAAGAATCGCTGAAACATATGATCTTTTAGATGACCAAAGGCCTACAGAACCCACCGTGAATGGGCAACCAGAAACTAATGAAGATTGTAACCAAGAACCGTAATGTTCAATTGAGACCCCCTAAGGGCCTCTCAAAGGGATGCACTCAAGCAGTCATAACCCTAATGGAGAGAGCAAGGCTATACTTATAGCCATAGAATCCTTCCTAAAGCCAATACTTGACTAAACAGATTTCCTTGCACCCCAAGACATAACTGACAAGGAAATAAATCTTTAGGAAGTCCAAGACCAAATCAAAACAAAACAAAATCGGCTAAATTGCACAAAAACGGACCCGCTAGTCCGGACCAAGCCTTTGGTGGTCCGGACCATCAACTGTCATTTTTCTGTGAAATATCCACTTATATCCTTGAGGTTAACAATCAAGTGGGAAATTTTCTATTCCCAAAGTATGATTTTGCAAGACGGGTAAAAAAAATTGTGTAGTTTACTTAACCATAAACAAGTGACACATGTGTAACTAGTTAAGGATTGCACCAAGACAAAGCTAGGTAATCTTATGGATGTGTATGATTTCGGTTGGATTACTCGGGTGTAGCAAATCGTAACTGATGTTCAATCGTATTACAAGCAAAGCTTTGGATCGACACTTTCGGTTCTCCAAATCGTCCGTGACGTTCTGATTCGGATCAAGTTAATTGGGTTTTGCTAGTCAACTAAGTTTTTGCACACCCCTACCATCATTGACTATATCTTATATGTAATGACTCAACCGAACCTACTACAAATATTGTAACCGAGACACACATATGAATGTGGATATCTAAATGCAAATATTTAGAAAACTACTTATAAATAAGAAATTAAGGCTGGCTTAGATGTTAGTTTAAAAAGTTAAGAAATTTTGATGGATTTGCGATTTTGTTAGGTTATGTATCTATAGATAAATTTAAATATAGAAGAAGGAGAAGAAGACTGAAGAGAGAAAATTATGGCATTTTATTATAGCAATCGTGAAAAACGGATATAATTGTAGATTTATTGTGCACAAATTATGAGGTGGTTAAATGATATTGGGGGCAACTGGTGGCTAGCTCATGCGGTAGAGCTCTTGGATGTCCCGCACTGCATTCTGGGATCGAGTCACATTTTTCACTCCCCCATATAATTGATTAGGAATGACGAATGAAAAAAAAATAAAAAACAAAGGAAGAGAGAGAGAGAGAGAGAGAGAGAGAGAGAGAGAGAGAGATTGGGGGAAACAGCCTCACGTTCAAACTACAGGGGTCAAAATGAAACTTTCCTTTAACATTACAAGAAATCTGAGGGAGGTCAGCTCTAATTAGCTCAAATCAAATAAAGAAAAGCATAGCATCTTCAAGACTTGTTTTGCTCACTTCTCTCTCTCTTTCGCTTTCCCTTGGTTGATATATATACCTTGCCCGCACATATATCCCCTACCATCAAAACCCTACCTTTTTCTCCAGTTATTTGAATCCATTTTCATCGCTTTCATTTGATCTGTATCCGACACTTCTTCAGTTGCCGATCCAACCATGGATGAAGAGTACGACGTGATTGTGCTTGGGACCGGTCTCAAAGAATGCATCCTCAGCGGTCTTCTTTCCGTCGATGGCCTTAAGGTCATTTCTATTTGTTTTCCTCCATATTTCCGGAACAGAGTTTTATGTGTACATATATACGTGTATATCTTTACTGTCTTTTATTGGTCTCGGTCAAATCTTCGCAATTCAGCGGTGCTATTTTGAGATCGGGAAAGTTGTCCCAGTCACTGTTTTCTTGCGATCCGATGGACTTGGATACTCAAAAGGTTTTTAATATTGTTAGACGACACCGCTGTTTTCAGATTGATATTTTTTTGAAGAAATTACCTCCAATTTAGTTTATTTATGTATATGATCGAGATCAATTTTTAGCCCAATTTGTGCTTTGTCTGGAGTTACAAGTTGCAAAGAAGTGTCTTCCATTCAATTAGTGGATCCATTTCATTTACTGCAGTCATTTATCTTTCCATTTATGAAAAAAAATTTGTAAAATTGTTTCGTATTTGCTGCTAGGTTTGAGATCTGTTATTTAGGTCTAGTAAGAGCATCTCCATTTGAATCTTTAAAATTGGGCTTGTTGTATGACCAAAAGTGATAAAAGTAGGACCCAATTTTATGTGTCCGCTACATGTTAGGAAAAGAGAGGATGAGTGCTCCATTTGGTTCTGTACTGGTTCTGTTTAAAGAATTGAACTATTCTTCGTAAGTTTCTATATATACTAAAAATAAAAATAAAAAGAAGAAAATGACTGTCCATCTGTAACAAAATTTTAGTTTTGTAAATCCTGATTCCTGAGTTGCCTAAGGTGTCGAAAATAGGAAAATAAAAGGAATGAAGAGAGACATCATGCTTGAACTCTACATTGTTATCCGAACATTAATATTCTACATCTCATGTACCAGGTTCTGCACATGGATAGGAATGACTACTATGGAGGAGAGTCAACTTCACTCAACCTCATTCAGGTTTATATTGTCAAAGTCGTTTGCAATATCTTCAGCCAATTTCAACTTGCCATTCATCATCTGATTTTGTTGCTGATATTGTCTATTTGCAGCTCTGGAAGAGGTTTAGAGGTAGTGATAAGCCTCCAGCCCATTTGGGTTCTAGTAGGGATTACAATGTGGATATGGTCCCAAAGGTTCTATCGACACTCTATTCACCATTGGTGTATTCCTTATTATTTCTAGCTTGTTCGGTGGTTTGAGCATTTTTTGTTTCTCAGTTTATGATGGCAAATGGTACTCTTGTGCGAGTCCTCATTCATACGGATGTCACCAAATATTTGTACTTCAAAGCTGTAGATGGTAGCTTCGTCTATAACAAAGGAAAGGTATGCTAACTGTGTTCTATGCCGCAAGCTTTATTTTGTCCTCTCAGATTTTCTTCTGTTCAGTTCCAAAATTTGATATTATGATTTCTTTGTGACTCAATTTCATGGAATTCATCTTATGAGCTTCTTATAAGCCTTGTGCTATAGGTTCACAAGGTGCCGGCAACTGATATGGAGGCCCTCAAATCTCCTCTAATGGGCATTTTTGAAAAGCGCCGGGCTCGAAAGTTCTTCATTTATGTACAAGATTACGATGAAAGTGATCCCAAAACACACGAGGGGATGGACCTGACTAGAGTGACAACTAGAGAGCTTATTGCGTATGCTATTAATCTTTTCCTTTTCTGTTTGTCCTTCTATTAATTTGAAAGATGCCCTCAGAACTGTCTATGTGCTTTTACTTCTATTCTTTCTCATTGGTTTTTCATGTGTTCATCCTCGAATGGGGATCTCAAAGTACGATATCTAGAACATGACCTGAAACTTTAACTGTACCAAAACTTTACAAGCTTGGTACAGTAAGTTCTCTTGAAGGGCCACGAATGATATGTCTGACATCTGATAACTCATTCTGATTTGTAACACTTTTTCTGTTCTAAAAGAACCTTGTAATATAGCATAGGTGAGTGATCACCACCGTGAAGTTATTGTAAAAATTAGTGGATCAGCAGGGAACCAGGGGTGAAGTACTTGCTTTAGACATTAAGTCGGGTTCCCTCTCAAATGGGTCAATTTAAGTTGAGTATTCGGTGTGTGCTTACCACAATTGGAAACAGGAGTTGGGAATAGGAGGGAAAAGAAGTGGCAGTTGCATTTTAAAGAAAGGATGTGAAGGCAAATGATGTACAGATATGGAATTAGACAGGAAACCTTTTTGAATACCATATCTGTTCTGTGAAATGAACATGAGTGCTGGAAAAACTATGAAAACATGCAGTATAATTTTTGTTGAACAATGGAGAGATGGCTGGAGTGTCATAAAAAGGAATAAAGGATACTAGATTTTCCATCTAAGCATGGTGTTTCCAAACATATCCAAAATATGTCACCATGATTTTGAAATCTGTGAAAATTTTAGAGATGTTCTCAAAGTTTTCAATATTATATGTGGCTGACTAAGAATCTGTTGTTGCGATCACAGGCATATTTGTATATATGTATGTATAGAAGCTACCTTTTTGGTGAGATGATCTCCATATGTAGAGTGGTATGATGAGTTTAAGTACCGAAGAAAATTTATTAATTTCAACAATTCGTACAGAATACTACTACACCAATATAGACATTTGATAGCATGAGTGACACTCAGAAACAACAATAATGATGGGACACCATACACTCCTTGGGGGTTCACATGCTCACACAACTCAACCTCACTTGCACAAACTAAGACTTCCTGACCACTGGTAACAAGTATCTATCTGTAAGACTTGGGCATCAGTCCACAAAAAAATGCTCTGCAGTTTCCAGTCGTAAAGAAGATTGTCCTCGTCTCATTACATGCCTTGTCTATTTGGCTGTTGTTTGTTTCCTGTGTTTCTAATTTCCTCAGTTTTCTGTATGGTGAGGAGAATTTATAAATATTACTTGCTTGTTGGGTAGTGGGTACTAATCCTAATGAATTTACTGCTGCCAATTGTGTCCGCAGTTCATGTGTGATACCCCTTTGCTTCCTCAACAAACTTTGTGTTATTTGTACGCTTAAAAAAATCTGCTTACAGCTCAGTTAATTTTCTCACAGGAAATATGGTCTTGATGATAACACTGTGGACTTTATTGGTCATGCTTTGGCACTTCACAGAGATGATCGCTACTTAGACGAGCCTGCTTTGGATACTGTGAAGAGAATGAAGGTGTAAAATGCATGAGATCCATAGTACTGCTTGTCTGTTTGAATGCTTGCACTTGAAGTTCCACGTTATTGTGCACTCGTTTAAGTTCTTTGCTTGGTGTTGCAGCTTTATTCTGAGTCTCTTGCACGTTTCCAAGGAGGATCTCCTTACATTTACCCTTTGTACGGTCTAGGGGAGCTCCCTCAGGTCCTTTCTCTTGTTCTTTTTTTGTTCACTCCAGATATTGTATTGCTGTTTTGAATCCTGTCCATTGACATTGTGTATGATGATTCCTTAATTATCTTAGGCATTTGCGCGGTTAAGTGCTGTTTATGGGGGGACGTACATGTTGAACAAACCTGAATGCAAGGTAATTCTTGTTTTGTTTGTCAGATCAATGATTGTTTTCCTTATTATTTGCTCGTCTTGTTTACGTGGACGCTCAGTTGGGTGTCTGATATTGGTCAAAATGCCAGGTGGAGTTCAATGAAGAAGGTCAGGTCATTGGTGTTACATCAGAAGGAGAAACTGCAAGGTGCAAGAAAGTTGTATGCGATCCTTCCTACTTGCCTAATAAGGTAACTAGTATATTCCAGCCTTCCAGCTGCTTCTTGTCATTAGTTGGTCGGTCCCATGCAAGAGCACGTAACTGGATATCTATGTATTGTTTCAGTATTTATTTTCTATTTTTTAGTAGTTGCTTGTGGATGTGCATTTGTATCCTAAGTCAAACCTATTAACTCTAATACGAGGCTTTTGATCACAAAACAGTGAAGTGATGTATCTGACATGAACATTATGTGTCCTAATGGTTAAATTTTCATTTGGATGAAAATTAGTGTGACCTCATCAACCATGTTACGTGACAGGTTAGGAAAGTTGGCAGGGTTGCAAGGGCAATTGCCATTATGAACCATCCAATCCCAAACACCAACGATTCTCATTCAGTGCAGGTTATTCTGCCACAGAAGCAGTTGGGTCGCAAATCAGATATGTGAGTTCCGTTCCATCTTTGATATAGGACTAAATTTCAAGTTTTGGTGCCCCTTTGTCTTGAATTATATTGTTACTGCTTTCTATGTCGAGTTTGATTCATGTAGCCGAAGGAAAGATGGAGTTTGATTCATGTAGCTGAAGGAAATATTAGATACTTCCAAGAATCATACTCCACCAAACCTAGCCTTAAGTAAGCAATGAATTGGGGTTGGCTACAGGAATCCCTTTTCTCCTTTGAGCTCCGTTTCTCCACTGCGATGACCAGTCAAGCAGTTTAGCAATGAGAAGTAATTACAGTATCTTCAGACTGTGTAGTGTGTACTTTGAATAGGGGAGGGAACTGAAATTGTGAATGTGGAACTTTATGCATTCCTATTGTTTAGTGTTGTACTGTGTAGCATTTGGATGCTATTTGGAAACAATGTTATGTTTTTTAAATGTTCTTGGAGTCTCCGACTCTAAGTTGCATGGACATGGTATGAGACACAATATGGACACGCTTGCTTAAAAAAATGGAGGACACAATGCATTGAGGACAGTTTAAAAATGAATATTTTATATGTTGATGGGGTGTGCTTTTATCATTCGTTAGTAGCGGATAATGGATAATGCAGCATAAAACTAGGTAAAAGACCATATATTCCATGACACAAAGGAACAAGTGATAGATGGAAATGTATGCCCAAGTGTTCGAACATTGTATTTCATCCTTTCCCTAAGTAATGGGGATGTGCATTCATAGAGTCCAAATAGTGTTCGGCTCTGAAATGTTGGGAAATAACGACACACTTGGAAAAGTTTCTGATGCAGTGTCTGAGAGTGTCCAGCTTTTGTCATGTCCGACATTACACACTAACATCTTAGAAGTGCCCATGCTTCTTACTCCGACTATTACTTATTATCTTTGAAATGCAATATGGGTTTGACCTGTGTATGCAACTGTTTTTAACTTTGATATTGCAAATGATTGAAGACTAAATTTGAAATTTTGTTTCTCACTTTGATTAGCTGCCTCGTCTGAGCCTCTGAGGTTGTTGCAGGTATCTTTTTTGTTGTTCCTATTCTCACAATGTTGCCCCAAAGGGAAAATTCATTGCATTTGTATCAACGGAGGCAGAGACTGATCAGCCCGAGATTGAACTGAAACCAGGAATTGATCTGTTGGGACCTGTGGAGGAGTTGTTCTTTGATATTTATGACAGATGTGAACCAGTCAATGAACCTTCTCTTGACAACTGTTTTATATCGGCGGTAGGCTTTCTTAAATTCCACTATTGAACCCTCAGTGTAACCTTTGATAATTTTGCTTAATCACCGCACTTTGTTGAACAGAGCTATGATGCCACAACTCACTTTGAGTCGACTGTTATGGATGTGCTCAACATGTATACTATGATTACTGGAAAGGTATTTTTTTTTTTCCACCTATCGCATTAATTTTATGACATTCTTTCCATAATGGATAAGCTGTTGTGTTCGCTTAGTGTGCAATACTTTATCTGATGTATTCTTGGTCAGCCTTATATTGTTGATCGTAATAATTAGCCAGTGTTTGATGAAATTTTCTAGCCAGTTGATTTGCTGTCTTAAATATCCTGCCACGTACAGTGGAGTTTTCAACAGAATCTGTATTCTGCAAGGTTGTGTTTACCTTCTAAAAAATTTTAGGAGCATTCTCTAGGCAAGGAATGTTTTAATGTGTTTGGATTGCATGTTTGATGGTATCAAGATCTACAGTTTTAATAGTGATAGAGCTTCCTCATTAAATGTTGTTTTGATCATTCTATGTTCTCCTAATAGATAATTCTGTGTTCAAGATGGTATCCTAGGTGTAAAACATATTAATGGCCTTGTTCGTTTCTCTGTTTAGTTTTAGTTTTAGTTTTGATGATATCATCATTTCCCTCATTTCTCTCTCTATCTCTCCACTCATTACACCTGCTGACATCATCAAAACTAAACTAAACTATCTAACCAAACACGGCCATTACTGGTGGAGTGGTAGTTGATGGTCTGTTCCTCTCTTTTACTTTTCCCTTTTTATTGATTGAAGGCTTGAGGGTTAAAAAGTAGCATCTATATTTGTTTGCAGGTTGTTGACCTAAGCGTGGATCTAAGTGCTGCTAGTGCTGCCGAAGAATGAAAAACCTTTTTAGATTGTGCTTTGTTCTTGAGCGGTCGTATGCTTATGCTTTGTGCTGGGACTTGTTTAGTGGAATTTGGTTCGAATTTGATTATGTTTCTCTGTCTGTCTTACAACATACTCCACTTGTTTCATGCTTGTGGGAACGTTAGTGTGTAAAATTGAGAACTCCATCTTTGTGAAATGCGGTTCTCGGAACTGCACTGCATACTATTTCTAATTGCTCCAACTGAAATAGTCCGGCCATATCTATTACTTCGGGATGGATGCAAAGTGAAACAACGGAATATTGGTCTACAATGTGGTGCTTTTTGTATTATTAACTGGTACTAGTATTCCATAGTTTCGGAAACCAAAAAATGATGGAATAGGCCATTTTCCAGAAATTATGTTATATGAATTTGTACGACGATCGGTAAGTGACTTTATTTTCATCATGAAATTCATTGATGGAAAATTCTAAAATCTGTCCACATGCTATCGTTGAGGTTGAAACAGTGTAGGAGTATTAAAATATGTGAAAAATGTAAGTGAAAGTGTGAAAATGTATTAAAAGATGTAAAAAGTACATTGAAGTGAGACTCTTCAAATACGACAGTGTTTAAAGTTTATTAGTCCACTTGGCCCAGAAGAGAGGTTGATTAGACGATTCAAAGACGTGATTCTAAAGAGAGAGACATTCTTTCTAGAAAGAAGTTGTACTTGATTCTTCCTCTAATTGGGGTAATGAATCCCTCAGTTTTGTCTTGTTCTTCACCAGTCCCTAGATTCTCTTTTAATCCCTTCAACTAATCGTCCATTTTACCAGTCCCTGGATCCTCTCTTAATCATTTCAATTAATCATACATTATTTTCATCCCTAGTCAGTAACACTTGATTTACACACCCTAAATTTCTTCCTTCTTACACATGACATCTTTGTGTGTGGGAGTAGTAACTGGTTGCATTCGTTTGCTTCTTTGTAAGTAGTATTTAGTTAACCGGGTATTGGGGAGTTGAATCACTCAAGGGAGAATAGCCAAGCAGGACCTGTGCTGCTCGGCCGAGACCTGGACAATTTGACTTATCTTTGGTGACAAGCAAAGGTATCGATACTCCTGTAAAGTGGGGGTTGGGGGTAGGGTTGGCAATGGGGACGGGGCGGGGCCGGAGACTACTATCCCCGATCCCCGAACCCCTCCCCCATCCCCGTCCCCGCCCCAATCCCCAATGGGGATTATTTTTCCCCCTCCATCCCCGCCCCAAACGAGGAACGGGAATCCAAACCGGGGATTCGGGGAAATTTCAAGCAGCAGTAGAATAATCGATCAAAAAAAATAAAATCAACAACACAAATAAATAGCATCAAGAATCAGCCACCAAGAATCAACATTTGGGATAACAAAACATCATAAACAATAGCAGCAGATAACAGGGAGAAAGCTCATCATCCAATATTGTGTTTTTCTAGATACAAGATCCATTTCTGAAGACCATATATTGTGAGGAAAACTCAAACTAAACGATATGTTAGAGGAGCAAAAGATCTTTCCCTCTAATTCTGATTGCTCCCATCATTCAACCTCATTATTTTAGTCAACCACCCAATTGCATCTATCCATCATAGTTGATAGTCATAGTACTACAAACTAACTTTACCCTCAATTTCAGAACCTTAAGAAATTAAATCACGAAGAATCAGATCTACATAGTTGATAGTCATAGCACTGCTATGATACCCACTTCAGATCTACAACAAAACCCACTTCAAATCTACAACATTACGAACAGAGGGAGATCGGAGATGAGAGAATACATCTGTTGGGATACCTCTGTTGACGTGTGGGGGGATACCTCTGTTGGGGATCTCATCTCCATTTCGAATTAAGGTTCACTGAAACAGAACATAAGGAGATCGGAGATGAGAGAACAAGAGACATCGCGAGAGAGAGAGAGAGAGAGAAAACCTGATGAGGAGAGTCGGTGGGTGAATGGTGGTGCGGCGGCTGTTGTGTTGAGAGAATAGGTTGTCCGGAGATTTGAGAAGAGAAAGAATAGGTTTTATATTGTGTGTGTTGTGTACCCTAAATACGTATACATACATATATATATATATATATATAAATAATAAAAAAATATAAAACGGGGATTCGGGGACGGATCGGATCGGATTCGGGGTGGGGATACACAAGTACCCGTCCCCGATCCGATCCCCGAATTTAAAAAAAAAAATCCCCAAATCCGACCCAGTCTCCAAACAGCCGATCCATTCGGATCGGGGAGCGGATTGGATTCAATCGGATCGGTGGAAATTGCCATCCCTAGTGGGGGGCCGCTGTCGGTATAGCTTTGTTGGGCCTCGGCAAAATGGACCCGACTACATGTACAGACGCCATTGTCTAGAAAATGTACCGATCATGTTCGGGGATCCACTTTTGGATCCCACGTAAGTGATCCGAACCGTTCATTATTCTTAAAAATATTTTCCGAGGGGACCCACAAAATTTCAGCTCAATCGAACGGTTAGAAGTGCTCGAACAAAAGTCTCACCGTTTCAATAAAATAATCGGAAACTATTTTTAAGAATAATGAACGGTTCGGATCACTCGTATGAGACCCAAAAGTGGGTCCCCGAACGTGATCGGTACATTTTCTGGACAATGGTGTCTGTACCCATATGTTTACCGTTGGCAAAATATAAGTCTCTCATAGCACGCCGTGAGCAGAGCCGGCTTTGGGCTAAAGCCCGTAAAGCCACCGCTTTAGACCCCAAATTTGGACTAAATTTTGGGGCCTCCAATTTTATATGTCTGTGTAGTAGTTATGCTTTCAAATGACTTATTTATCAAAAAATTTTGTTTTCCTAAGTAGTTTTAAGTTTTAACTACGATATATTAAGAATTGAGAGCCCAATTTAAAAAAAAATCGTTTTAGGCCCCCTAAATCTCAGAGCCGGCCCTGGTCATGAGCGTTGAAAGCTTCTATTAACAACAACAGAGAGTTCAAGCTTAAATGGGAAATTACACTTTTAACCCCGGAGTTTTATCTATTTTCCAAATCAAATACTGATTTCTCAATTTGTACAATTAAAACCTGAACTCACTTTTTTTTTATCGGGATACAATGTTAAACCGTACATCCCCTACCTAACAGAACACTCGAAAGACGGTTTTTCCCCAGCCCAAGTGGCAATATCTCATTGATGTAGCAAATTGCATTAGCTATAATATTGTATGATAATCACTTTTTAAAATTGATAATCTAACACTCATCTCACATAAATCATACTCCTACACTTGACCACATTCTAATTCAACTGCTCCCAAAATCAATCGCTGTAAAACAAATTGAATTCTAACGAAAGTCAGCCACTGCTAGTCATACACTGATGTAGCAAAATTCATTTATCTCCAACCAACATCCGTCGTCATAAACCCATCCTATTATTTAAAAAAAAAAAAAAAAAAAAAAAAACCCATCCTATCCGAGCCTAAAATTAGTCCCACAACCGATGACTTCGTGATTAACAGTGGGAATTCTGTTTGCGTATAGAATAGTTATATACCTATAAATCTATATATACATTGGTACAAGTTGATGTGTTTTTTTTTTTTTTTAAATGATAAAGTAAATTTTATACGATTTGCCGTAGATGTGACAATTGGCAACCGAACTCATGAATCCAACCCAACCCGTCCATTTATAACCCAACCCAACTCAACATGCCCATATTATAATATGGGTTAAAGTCACATTAACAAAATGTCTACATGTAATGAATTGGGTTAAAAATGAGTTAGACCCAAAAATTTAAAAAGTCGGGCGCGTGTCTGCGTGATGTGTCTCTTTGGTTAGTTCCTACAGACAACTCAAACACCACAAGGCAAAACCAGCAACAATAAAAGTAGAGATGTAGTCGGCCCCACCTAAGCTTTGGCACATTTTCGTTCTTCCATGTGCCTCTCTCCTAAGTGAGAAATTTTTAAGTGCCGAGTGGGTATTGCCCACGTGATACCCGCTCGGCAATCTTGGCCGTCTAATATGTAATCCAACGGTCCGGATGAGGAGAGAGAAAAAGAGGAGAGAGAGTGGTCGGGTGAGAGGAGAGAGGGGGAATCAATCTCGGCTGTCCAAAATACTTTTAGACTGCCGAGATATTGCTCGGCATGGCCACGTGGTACCCATTCGGTACCCAAAATTTTTTCCTCCCAAGTCCCAGCTCTTTCATTGAAGGGAATCATAATTCACTCCTGTTGAATATACACTATGTCTTTTCCTCATCACACCAGAGAACAAGCTCCAAGAACAAGTCAATTTTTATTTTTATTAAATACTCTCTCTGTCCCCAATTGTTGACCCTTGAAAAAAAATCGTCCAATTTTCCTCATCCACAATAAGATGCTTCTGTACATCAATTTAAAAATTACTTTGCACCATATTAAAGAACTTATTTAAGTACTTTAATAGGATGTAAAAAATATCAAAAAATGATGCACATGATTATTTTATTTTAGTCCGAAAATTATAGTACGTCTTTTCGTAAGGGACGGGCAATTTGGGATGGATGGAGTAAAAAAAAACCCTACAAAAGCCGTTATAACGAATGAGAAATCCAAATTAGATTCAAAATAGAACAAAATTAATAATTAAAAAACAAGACCGAAAATCTTTACCACCATCCCAACTAAGCAAACAAAAAAAAAAGAAAAAGAAAAAGAAAATTCCCATAGAAAATAGAAAAAGAAAAAAGGCAAACGAATAATGCTTACGACTTAAAGAATAGTGATAGAGCCACACACTTTCAACTACACACAACCACACACCCTCTCACATGTGGCGGGACCCACTGTGGGTCCCACCACATGTGAGAGGGTGTGTGGCTCTAGCATTATTGGGACTTAAAAACTGATACGAAAATACCTCCGGTAAGACGAGGGTTCATGGGAAGTCGCGTGAGGCTTCCTACGCAGGAATAGGATCATATGCATCGGTTAAAAAATCCCGCTGTTCTCTATGGGGGGTGGTGGTGTGTTAGGTTAGGTTGGGTCTAAATAGATCTATATTCAACCCATCTACTATTAACCCATAACTCATATAAACCCCCTCAAACTCAACCTAACTCATCCATTTGCCACCTCTATGATTTGGGTATAAAGTGTGAGTGTGAGTGTGTGTGTGTGTGAGAGAGAGAGAGAGAGAGGGAACTATGGTTAGGCTCAGTTTCTCTGATCTTTTGAGGAGGCCAGGGAAGGATTAGGGAAGGGTTTTGGTGCCCAAAGCCAATTGATCTGGGAGCCTTAGTACAATACATGAAAAGAAAACATAAAAAGTGATCATAAAAGGCAGCCAACAGATGAGATCCGCCCGATACACTATTCAAAAAGTGTACTGGATGGATCTCATCCGTCAGATACCTTTTTATATCCATTTTTATGTTTTCTTTTCATGTTCCATACACTTTCTCTTGATCCGGTAAGAGACAAACATGGAGATGGATGGGTCGAATTGGGAACTTCCCAGAACTATGGTTTTTAAGTTGTAGAAATGAAAAAGTCAGTTTGATTTGGGAAACAGGCAAAACTATAGAGTCGAATATGTAATTTTGTCAAACTTAAATGTTACGTAAATGTCTGAAGCTGAAGTGCTGAACCCTAGTCTCTCTCTCTCTGCGCGGGCGAACAACCGCAACCAGCGCCACCGACGATTAGCCCGAGACAAGACTTTGGAGGTTTTTCTTTGTTGTTTGTCCGTTTCTACTACTTATATTAAAAGCGCCAGTTGTGATTTTTCTCAAGCAGCGGAAGCCAAAGAACCTAAAACGAACACCGCCCCACCGCCATCAGTTTCTCCCGCTCAACGCCTCCATGCAACCGCCATATCCCGCATACCTCACGCAACAATTCCGGCGCCTCCATTCGTTGCGGCTCAAAATTTACGACAACTAATCGGCCGCAATCCGGCAGAGACGCCCGTGAATATCCGTGCCCCCGTCTGAGGTCGAGGTACTACTTTAACTATCTTCATTGCTTGGTTCGGTTTGAATATTCCAGAAGAAATTGCTGTAGATGTTAGATTCGTGTTCCCAAACAATCATGTCGTACGCCAGATCAGTGGCGGCTCCAGGAATTAATGGAAGGTGTTAAAAAATTACCTTAAGTCCACTCGCTGATCTATTAACCACTAACATATTTACAAAATCTCATATCTTAGTATAAATAGTGCGGTCGAAAAATATAAACTCTATTCTGAAAAATTAAGTATGAGGTGAAATGAAATGAAAACTTAATATATTAGTAACAAAAATTAATTTTTTTTGAAAGTTGTTGTATTGCGTATAGAATAAACGGTGTTTTCATAATGCTGGGAGTAAATTTTTACAGTTGTCCCAGACGAATTCTCATATTTTGTGTCAAATATTAACCGGCGTATTAATCTACTAAAACCCTTTTGAAAGAAATTGTAGAGTATGCTAGGGCCGACATTTTCGAAAATACTCCATTGTTTTTCTTTAGGATGACATGATGAGATTTTCAATTGTAGTCTTAAATTCAAAGGGATATTATTCAAGTTAACTGGACTTTGCAATGTAGATGAAGTTTTTTAAAAGCTTTGCCTGTAATCTATATGTTAACTAGACCCAAAAAAAAAAAGAAGTTATTGTCATGAATGCAAAATTAATAATATATTTAGACCATCAACAATAGAGACGGAGAGAGAACGCTGAGCATATATAATACTTACACCAATAGATTCTTCTTTTTCCATTTTTTTTTCATTATGATTGTGAGCTTTATTTGAGGTAATGTTTAGGTGTTCAAATATAAATTACTTAGATCGATGGACTGTAATTGTTTGGTTATTGAGTGTTCAATTGGTTTTGGGTTGGGTGTTCAATTCGTTTTGGATTAGGTGTTCAAGACTATCAGAATAGGGTGTTCATTGATATTGAGTTGGGTGTTCAAAGAAACGTTAACTCATAATTTATACATATTTTCTAAGCAATTTTTTTATTTATTGGGTGGTCATTTGACCATTGAATGGTGGCTGTAGAGCCGCCCCTGCGCCAGATGTTCGAGTAAATGCCTAAGTGAATCTTTGTCCAGCAAACAATCATGTCATACGCCAGGTGTTCGATTAAGTGCCTAAGAGAATCTTTGTCCAATTTTTGCATCTTCCACCTACTTTGAAAGTTGAACATTGATTTAATTTGGGTCGGGAACTTAGGTTATATGGATTTCCCTAAGTTAGTAAAACATGGAAAAATGAAATTGGATGTTTAAGCCACTGTCTTTTGGAGCTTGTAGGAGGTTGTTTAGAAATTAGAGGAACAGTTTTTTATTCTCTACTGATCTTTGGGCAGCTGTTGGACAAAGCAAAAGTAAAATTTAACCTTAAACTGCCTCCCAATGCTCCATCTGTAGTTCTCTGTACTTTCCTCTGCAGTGACATCGGATTAATTTTGAACTTCATATGCTGTTTTCGTATAAGAATGTTGTTATGATTGTGTCACAAGCCACTGGATGAGACCTAATTCTTATTATGGTGTTGAGATTTTTTATGGGAAAAACCCATAGACGCCAGATTAATTCTAATGGCATCCTATTTGTTTAACGTTTGGGAAAGAAACCGCCTAGAATCATCGCATGCTGCCACCACACTACCACTGCAGACAGGTGCGGTGGTCGCCAGTGGTGTGCGGTGTACTCGATGTATTGTTTGGGTAATCATATTTGCCTGGTGTAAGATGTGCGATATGATGTTATTATGCACAGGGCAGTAGGTATTTGTTTTTTTTACTCCTATTATTCTTCTATGAACGTTTGGGATGAAAGTGCCTTCTTGTTTATTTGCCCCTGTGAAGGTTTGGGTGATAGTGTTGTAGTTGTTAGGTTATTTGCAAGTCTTTTTTGGTAGAATGAATTTATAAGTCGTTTGAGCAATATGATTTGAGGATTCGATTTGATTTAGTAAACTATAGTTCTACTTGTAAATTTGATCTTACTTTTCAATAATAGGAAAGGCTACTTGTAACAACCATTTGTGCATGGTTAATGTTGTTTATACCACATTTATCCATCAATATTTGCAGGTCGTGTCAAAGCACGTGTGATCCCGTGACTAGTAAAAAACAAGAAGAGGTAGGTAGTTGGAGAAAGAGGAAAGCAAGCAAATATGAAGCTGGATGTGGACGTTCTGAGGTACCTCTCCAAAGATGATTTCAGGGTTCTCACCGCCGTCGAGATGGGCATGCGAAACGTCTCTCTCTCTCTCTCTCTCAATTACACTTGTTTTCAATTTCATTCACTTTTAGTCTTCCCCCTATTTGTAATTTTCCATTTTAATCAAGTATCGTTGATGTTGTTTCACTATCTAATACATTCTCTAAAGCCGTGAGACCACTTCTGTTTCTAATTCTTCTGTCTCCATGTTTTGCTTTCAGCATGAAATCGTGCCTTCAGAGCTCATCCACCGCATTGCCTCTCTCAAGTATTTTCTCTCTCATACTCCGTATAACTTCTTCTAATTTAGTTTCTTAACTATACAAGTATATATATTTTTTGGTGCAAATATACAAGTATATATATGTATATAGTAGTATTGATAATGTTCAGTTTTCTGTTACCAAATTTCGTTTTTTTTTTTTGAAAAACTGTGTGCTTTCCTTATGAACTGTCTTCGTGTCTGTGTAAAGGCATGGAGGTACTTACAAGGTGCTGAAGAACTTGCTCAAGCACAAACTGTTGCACCATGACTCTTCCAAATGTGAGTCATTTGCGAGTTCATAATTCATTTCCACTCTTCTTTAAACAACACTTGGTAAAAAATACTTGCACATCCTCTTGTGTTGTCACTCGTGTTTTAATTGGTTCTCTGTTGTCCAGATGACGGGTTTCGGCTCACCTACCTCGGTTATGATTTTCTTGCAATTAAGACCATGGTTAACCGTGGAGTTTTTTCTTCTGTCGGTCGTCAAATTGGTGTCGGGAAAGAGTCTGGTAGGAGGAAGATACGTTCACGTTCAGTTTATAATTGCTATTTTGGAATTTTGCATGTTTTTCATGTCGCTAAAGTGATTTCAACATTCGTGCATTCAAGATATTTTTGAGGTTGCCACGGATGATGGGACTGTGCTTGCAATGAAGCTGCATAGGTTGGGTAGAACTTCTTTCAGGGCTGTCAAATCTAAGCGTGATTACTTGAGGCATCGAAGTAGTTTTAACTGGCTATACTTGTCCCGCCTTGCTGCTCTCAAGGAGTTTGCTTTTATGAAGGTTCTTTCATTACGGCATCTTGTGCCTTTTGATTGCTTTGTGTTTGGTGATTGTATTATTAGGCAGCACTTTTTTGAGACTTGTTCCATGCTTGAGCAGGCTTTGGAGGAACATGGCTTCCCTGTTCCAAATGCTGTGGACTGTAATCGGCATTGCGTGATTATGTCTCTTGTCCAAGGTTATCCACTGTAAGATATCTCTTGCTCGTGCTTTTGCACTGGATACTTCAATGCATCTATCTTGTTGTGTTTCTCTAAATCAAGTATGCTATGCATGTCTCAACATTTATTTTTGTTTGTTGTTGTCATCTAAGGGCCAGTTTACATTACATCGTTGCTGTTAGGATATAAGTAAAGCATTCTTTCTTTTACATCTTTTATTGGTTGAGCACGATAGACATTCAAAAGACTTACAGCTAGACCATTGATTATTAAAGAGATGAGGAATATACCTCCACACATGACTTGAGACCGAATGCAGATAAAAGATATGCTAAGACACTTTGTCAGTGCAAGCTTTGATCTTGAAAAATTACTGCTAACGTTGACAGTAGAAATTGTGACCAAGTTATCAGAAAAATGAATATGGAGAGTTGATAGCCCACAAGAGACCTGTTTTTGTTTTTACAAGTGATATAGCATCACGTGAAGCTTGATTGTTAACACTTCTATGTTTTATGTTTTCTTCCCTTTCTTTCATTCTGTTATATGTCAGGTCTCTTTATGCAGAATTAAACATCCAAAGAACTAGTGATGATAATTTACTTGGATGGGTTGCAATTGGCATTATCAATCAAATGAAATTCAATGTAGTGTGCAGGTGAAGGAATTGCAAAATCCGGACACAGTTTTTGAAACCATCCTTGGTCTTGTTGTTCGGCTGGCAGAGCATGGTCTTATTCACTGCGACTTCAATGAATTCAACATTATGGTATGCCTTGAGTTTCCATTTCAATACCTCTTATTTGTCGATTTGAAGTAGTGGTTTTTTGTTATTTTCCTAATCCACCCTTTTTCATGAGGTTTTTCTTTGCTGGATAGTTTTTTGCGCTCGTAGCAATTGTTGGACTCTCACTGAATATTTTGCTATTTCAAAAAGAAATCTCTTTCATTTATTTTTGATTTGTATTTTGTTCTCAGATTGATGACAACGAGAATGTCACTATGATTGATTTCCCGCAAATGGTATCAGTATCTCATCGTAATGCACAGATGTATGAAGTATTTATGGGTGATATTTCATTAATGCTTCATCTTCCACATCTTATTCCATGTCTGAACAGCTGATACGATATCATATGCTTGACTTTTAGGTACTTTGACCGTGATGTTGAATGCATCTTCAAGTTTTTCAGCAAGAGGTCAGTTGTTGGTTTCTCTAAGGTGCATGATATTTAAATCCTTAAGATCTTCAAAAGTGGAGTGATAATGTCGTTCAGTTTGGGTTATTTAAATCCCCAGATGATGATATTTTGAAGGTTGTGGAACTTAGGTTGTGTTTGGGTTATCTAAGAAGTCTTTTTTTTTTTTTTTTTTTTTTGGCATTTTTCTAAAAAGGTAGAACTGGATAAACTAGGTAGTTTGAGCTAAAAAATCAAGCTTTTTTACTCTTTCTGTTTTTGAGAGGGAAGTGGGGCTGTAAGAGCTAAATTGCTTGGGCTAAAAAGTCAAGTTTTTTTCTTTTTGGGTAAAATAGGGAAGGCCACATGTGGTCTTTTTTGAGTGTCGCAAAAAACCCATACTAATTTAGACATTCGTACCATTGCCTTTTTTAATCAATTCTTTTATTGAATTCTTTTTTCATTTGTTATTGGTGCCCCTTTTGTGTTTTTGAAGTCTAGTCTAACTGATATGTACAAATTGTGTTAGGACAAAATTATCTTCTGTTTTTGTGTCATCCTTGTTGAATTATTGGTTAGTTTAAGTTGCCTTTGACATGTCGCTTTTGCAACTCTAGGTTGCTTCTTCAAGGTTAGAATCTTCCCTAGGTTTTAAAACATTTTTTTGAATTGAACATCCACTCCAAGATAAAATCTATAAATTGTACTCTGTTGATTTGATAGAGTTAAATTTTTGTTTATGGACTTAATTGGAATTGGACTCTGCTTCAGGAACTAAGAGATTTTGACCAGCAAAGTAACTTGATTTCATGTTTTGAAACCAAGAGATTTTGTTCCACAAAGTCACAATAGATCTGTTACATCTTCAATTAACCAAAGAAATATCCTTGAACAAGGTCTTCGCATTTTATAATTATGCGAATCTTAAACAAATGAAAAATGTGTAGAAGGCTGATCTACTCCCAAGTTAAGTTGGAAAGAACAAAAAGGCTCTTCTAATGGTAAATCCGGTTGTGTAAATTTTTCTAGTCGCCCCCTTTAAGGCAAAACAATCCCATAATTTCCCCTTGCTAAAAAGGCTGGGAGACCTGTGAAACACATCTAAAATGGAGATATCAAGTGTTCAGGTAGGTCAAGATGTCTTAAGAGAAATTTTTTAGGCAGAGGGGTTTCATATAACTTGGTTAGTTGGTGAAGAAAGATGCAAGGATTGTGGCATCACCATAGCTTTACCAAGAAATTTTGGGTGTTTTGGCCTATGGAAATTTCCTTTTACTAGATCTATCAGTGAAAAGGCAGGCGTATGCCTGATAAATCCTTCAATGATGGCTCAGAATTTGATCAAGAGAACTGCTTCTAGATTGCCTACGTAGTACATACTATAAGGTTATTATTTAAACTGATCTTCATGCATAAGCAGACAACAATGATTGCACACACATGAGCTCTGAGTCCACAACTTCGATTTTATAAGAGAAGGGCTTGTTTCATAAGATCGGCTGCTATTTCTCTGCGAGGCCATCGGGACTCCATTCGCCCAGCGAAATCCATTGTCAAAAAAGAGCGATTGAGAATCTCGAGAAGCTAAAAAAAAAATACAGAAGTGAGCGTACCCCAAGGCTCTCCTCTCTCCCCCTTTTTTAGCCAACACCATCAATCCCATTTTTCACCTTGAATCGGCTTTTGTCAGTTTTCCTTTCTGCAGCTAGTGCAGTCTTTATGTGTTAAATGACAGTGATAACTAGAACATGAATGACATTATTCCATGGAATACATGGATCTGTATGTAATGTGCTTTTTCATTGTAGTTATGTGGTACGCTTTGTTTTCTATAATTTTTTCTCTTTTTCCCCCTTTACCTTCCAGGTTCAACTTATCCTTTGAAGAACAACCCGGAGAATCTGATGGCTCAGATGTGGATTCAGATGAAACTGGCCGGCCTCGCCTTTCATCAATAAAGAAAGTCACTGGTTTCCTGGACAAAGAACTTGCTGCCAGCGGGTTTAGCAGAAAGGATCAGGATGACATTGAAAAGGTTTGATGACTATCATAGCTGTTCTCTCTCTCTCTCTCTCTCTCTCTCTCTCTCTCTCAAGTAGCTGTTCTCATTGTACAACGTGAATGAGAGTGCATGGCAGTATTGATGTAGTCTTAACATTTTGCGTAGTTTCTTAGCTTGTGCTGAGCACAGTAGTTTCAATTTATTTGATTTCTCTTGGTCTAGTTACCTGAAACATTGACCTTGGAGCATTTGTTATAATTTTACATCGTTAGCGGAAAGGAGGGGCCTGGGGAGGGGATGGTGGGAGGGCATGTAGAAGAGTCTAACGTTGAGAGGGCCTATGGAGCACGTATATTTGTTTCTTATGAATATATATATACTTAGCAGGAAATAGGTTCTAATATGTGTGAACTAAGGGATTCATATGTTTTAGATGTTCCATCCTGGTAGGGAGGGAGTTCCTGTCTCTCAGCAAGGTTCTTGCTTTGAAGCGTAGAATCGAGGTTGTAGAAGATTCGTCTCTCCGAGTAGGAGGTTCCTGCAACTGCCTCTCCTGCTATTTGGTCTCATCACTGGTGACAATGTCTAACCAGAGGAAAGACGCCATGGCTCCCTTTTGGGATTTTTAACCAATTGCTTGATAACGTGCACAGCGCACGGAGTAGGGGTCCCCCTGAATCTTGATTTAAATTCTGTTATTTCTTTAAGCTCATTTTTGTCAGGAATTATCCACCTTTTTCTTATGGTGTATATTGTATATTATTTGTTGAAATATTCTTAGCGTTTGTAGTTTTGCTTGTTCCATGTGGGCCGTGTAACTTCCATTTTAAGCATTATGTTGGCTTGATTTGTACTAGATTACCTATCCTCTCTCTCCTAGAGAAAAACTATAGATGTGTAGTCGTTTACACCTGTTATGTTCATGTTATGATGTCGCATGACTTTAAGGGTTCGAATTCATCTAATTTGTATGCCCAAGGACATCAAGACAAGGCTAAATTTCCTTTTTTGTAAATGGTTATTTCAGTAATTTAGGATAAAATTATTTTGTGAATTGGCATGGGGCAGTACTCTCGTCTACCAAAACATACTTTTCGGTTCATGTTAACTTGACGTGTTGGATACTGCTAACCAAGTGTTATGAGTCTGACACTGGGTACCCCATGAATTTTTAAGTGCCCGTGCAATATGGAACCTAATAAAAGGTTTTTTTTCGTGATTTGTGCAGTTCACTGAAGGAGATGTTGAGAAGGATTTAGATTCTGATGGTGAAGGAACTGGAGATGAAGGAGAAGGACGTATTCCTGAGGCCTCACCTGATGCCAACATCAAGCATTTTGACTCTCTTTGTTTAGTGGAGCAGGTAGGTTTCAACAATTATTTTACTGACTTAAAATTGTCATGTTACCTTTGTGAGTCGTCAATTCGACATTGTGGTGAAAGGGTATAACCGTGGATTGCCAAGTCGCTTGAACTGCAATTTTGAGATTGAAGTCCAGTATCCTAGATTCTACCTTTTAGTCTTTGAATGTGGACCTTTTCCTACAAATGTACGAGTCTTGCTTGAAGATTGTTAAACAAAAGTGTATAGGCACGCACATACAAACAGTGAAAGCAGCCACTTTTCCATAACTAAGAGCCGCAAGGTTTTATTGCTGCTACTGCTGCTTGCAGGCAGGAGAGTGTGTTCAAGGAATCTCACATCTCTTTTGCTTTTTTCTTTTTCTTTTTTTTCAGTTTTTGGTGCAGAAATATAATGACTCTTTTTTTCTATTAATTGATATGGTAAACAATTATATTTTTCTCTTACTATTAATTGTATGTCGTTATCTCTGTTACATTGGATGAATAAGCATTCTATTGTATCGTGTTATTTTCTAGCCACAAGCATGCAAAATACCTGCACAACTCTGAAGGTGGTTCTGTTTGTTTCCCCCTTAATGCAGCTCTTTGTTCACTAACTGTAATGTAACCGAGCTCCTTTTTAAAATTGAACACTAATTGCTTGGATTTGACTATAGTTGAGATCCCGAGCATTGAGTAGATGTTGGTTTAACGTCTCAACTTCTGTTTTCGGTCAGATTTGTTCCGAATTTGATGCTGCATGTCTTAGTTTTGATTCTGATCTTACATGAACCAGTCTGACAACTTTCTCATATAGATAGTGACACATCTCTGTTTTTGCTTCGATCATGACATCTTGCGTCTCTATTGGAATTCAGCATGAGCCAATTGTGAACTGTGATGATGGAGGCGAGGAAGAGAAGCAGCATCAGTTTGCTGAAGCAGGGCAGAGCAATGAAATCGAGAATCCTGAGGCAAGTGATAAGTTATACTTGACACGAATAATATTTCAAGTGAACTCTCAAGTCTCTTCTGTATTGTTCCTTCTGACTTATTATGGGCATGTTCGGGATCCAAGATATTGTATCCTTGATTTCAGATGAATCCATAGGAGGTTTCTGTACTGCAGCATGGAAGACAATATGCTAAGTAGCATGGAGACGGAAAGTTGAATGCATGTTTTCAAAAAATAGGACTCTCCATATTTAGAAGAAATATTTTATATATTGTGATAAGCCGGAGAGTGGGAAAATACAATATGACACTAGGTAAATTCAATATAACACCCAGTGATGGATGAAAACATAAGCTTAAGCTTCTGAATATTGTATTTCATGTTTACCCAAGTAACGGAAAATGTGAATTCCAAAGTTTTTCTAGAAATTGAAGAAAGTACAAGACACCTCCGAGCAAGTGTCCAGACGGCATCCGAGAGTGTCTGGAGAGTTTTGGGGTCTGACATGACATGCAACCCCCTCTTAGAAATGTCCGTGCTTCTTTGGCTATGTGTAAAAGCCAAGCATGGAGCTAGGAAAGATGTGCGTGCCACTAATCAAGCACCAGTTGCTTTGGGATCTGGTTTCTAGTGGCTATTGAGCTTTGAACCATCTCGAAAATGCAATCCCTTCTAGATAAGGATTAAGCTGGTTGTCTAACTGGGAAGATCTAAATGTAATCTTGTTGTGTAGATCTTTGCTGAAGTTTACAAACCATACACTTACTGATGTGGTACTGGGTATCCATTGGATTTTCTAAATTTTTACAGTAATATCAGTCAGTAAGCCAGAAAAATAATTATTAAGCCCACTATATGGCTGGGGAAGATGTAAATGTTAGATCTGTTTTTTACTTATTTGTAAGAGTAAATTTCAATTTGCCCCATCTTTTGGCCCATCTGCGAATTTCCCATGGCATTTACAAATCACCCCATGACTCCCTGTCGCTCTGGACTAGAGTGCACTGTCTACCTTACTCAGGCTTTTTGGTGATGAACCTTTTGTAAGACCATACGCTAATAGAAACTTCAAATTTTCATAATGCGCACAAAATTTGTGTCATTACACACCATTACACCTCTTTAATTTTTTTATATTATCTCATCCCAGTCCCATATGCCCAAGAGTAGCCCATCTTCAACCTCCGAAGACGTTATCCTGCATCTCCTGCATCCAACGCACTAGCCCTCCTCCAACACCCAAACCGGTCAGGCCAGCAGCCAACCCCATCCCCACCCCCACCCCACGGCGGACCCTTGAACCGGCCTCCCAGTCCCTACTTCAAACAAGATTGAAGACCCCTGATCCCCAAACAGAAGCCCAAGTTATCGTGTTCTGTTCAATCATGCGTAGCTGGTGCTGGTCTTCATTCCATTGTTTGACTTTGGCCTCTGATTACCAGACAAGACCACTAGGTTCGGCAAAGAAGATATGAGCATCTCCAAGTCATGACGTTCTGCAATTGTTAAGTTGGCAAAATTCATAGTCCGGCAACATGTTTGGTAGCCTAGGCAGCAAGGGTGCAAAGTGAAATTGCCCTGTTAGTAATTCATAGTTTATTTTTTGTATCTGGTTATAATTGTGTCTGAAACTATTCTTTTTCCAGGAGGAGGAAGATGTTCTTGAAGACGAAGTTAATCCTGACTTTTCAAAGAGTCTTAACAAGCAGAGACGGCGAGCTATAGCTGCAGCCCATGGTGGCCGAAAGACTTCGGCTTCCAGAAATTCATACAAAGACAAGGGTGGCAGGTCATCTTGTAATTCCAAGATCCAAAAGCACCATACTTTTTACTGAAAAGAACTTGATTTCTACATTATGAGGACCAACTTTGAAACTGTAACTATGAAGTTAGGAACGAGACGACCAAACCACTTGGGTTTCAAAATGAGCCCAATCATCAACCTAATCCGGGTTTGGACAAACCTGGAGTTGAGTTGTGAAGTGGGGAATGAAACAGAGCTGAATAGTAATATGAGAATTCAGGGTATAAAGTCGCTGGATTGAATTTTGGGAATGAAAATAGAGCTGAATGGTATTTAGGTGTAGGGAGCGAATAGAACCTATGTACATCTCCATCCACGTACTAGAGGCCTAAATACTTTGATAGGTATGTGTTTATGTTGCTTTTTTTGGTTGAAATCTTGTTTTCACCTGATTTGTGCAAATTATTCTCACTAAAATACTAGGGAATTCAAGTATGGGATTTCTTGGAGAAACAATAGTGTGCAGGAAAATCTCTGACGAGAAAAAGACCACCACAGGGGTCAACACAGAACAATTTACGGGAAACTTAAGGAAACTAGCCGTGCCCAGCTCACTTTTTTGTTCTATTATTCCTTTCAAATAACAGGCAAGTTAAATGCAAAAATGTATTCAAGGACGTCATTTCTGTCCATATGAGTTACTAGAAGCTGGCGTAATTTCTCCCGCTGCTGCTGGAGTATTGCCCTGTTCCATATCTGATTCTTTCTCCTCGATAACTTGAACCATCTGAATTGCCGTGGGAGAAGGCTTTTTGGGACCTACTTGTCTAGACCCATCAGTTGCTTTCTTCCTCAGACCTTTATTTCTCTTTGCTTTCTGTGCCCAATCATCAATGCCCTCTTGCATATCTTCTCCAAATATAGCCTTCTTGAATGAAGTTCCCATCTTGAGAGAGAGAGAGAGAGAGAGAGAGAGAGAGAGAGAGGACTGGTTGTCAAACTGGAACTTCAAATGCTATACAAATGTCAGAATTGAAAACCGAACTTACCTGTGTGACTAATGCATAGAGGGGTAGGGTACTATAACTGCAGAGGAACTGGACGAATACCCTACACAAGGAACAAAACGAATAAGGCAAGCTGAACAAGCACTTAAAAAAGTTCTTTCTTGTTCTTCAATAGAATTAAGGAGGGGGAAAAAGAAACCAACAAAATCCCGGCTCCAAACGACAATCTGCTAGACGTGCTAAAGATAAAAATGGAAGAAAAGAAGATCGAGATGAGCAGTGTTACCCTATGACAAGTCTTGGGATGATATAACCGACTTCCCCCATTATGCAGGAGTCGAATTTATATTGGTACTGTCATCCATTGAATGCAATCAGTCTAAAGTCAGATTACCAGAACCTATTTTTTTTTCTTCTTAAACTCAAATCAATCAAATGCCAAGTGTTAAGTGACATTTCGCATACCCAAATCCAGAAGAAAACTGCAATCTCAAAAGAATTCTGGAATAGGATGATATGAATCAACACGAGGACCAAGCGAGGTCTGTGGAACCAGAAGAGTTCATCTGAAGGTTTAACCACCAAGTCCCCCTGTATGGCTACATGTTTCTCCGCAACCTCATGTGCTAGTTGACTTATAACATGCTCCAGTTTAGTCCCAACAGCAAGTAACAGCTGCACAATTGAACAAGTGCCTTTAAATTGAATCCTGTTTTAGTTCATAGTAAAAAAAAAGAGAGTACCCAGCATTAGCATTTCTGTATGAAATCCTCCAGTCTTTATTCGCTACAATAACCAAAAAAGCAGCACTCATTATATAGTTTCCTACTTCCTACTTCATTGTGGGTACGATCAATTTTAACTTACATAAAAACGGTAACCTATGACCCCGACTCTAAGGCGATACTTTGGCTACAATATTATTAAGAGAAGATAGGATCAAAGTATTTTAGTGGCCTTATTATTCTTTAGCGCATTCTTTGGTGAAAAAGTAAATGAGGTGGTTGTGCATTCCGCATTTTATGTGGATGCTTTCCTTGAGAATTCGGACTCGGCAAGTTCCTCACAAGTCACAAGACTCGCACAGGCTACTACACCAACGCATGTACATACCATAGACAAAATGTGACAAAGACAGATGTGTAGGAGTACGAAATTGCATCTTCTTTGGTCAAAAGAGATATGCTAACTGCACATTTTGATAAACTAAATTCCTTAAAGCACTTGGGGTGTATAGTATAGTTGTTAGAGTATGAAGTCTGTTGGCACTACTTACAATTAGGGGAATGAATGCTATCCAGAAATAAGCATGCCAACCTGAACAAAGAATGGGAAAATTCTTTAGAAGAAATTCAAATACCCCTGTTATAGCAGCCTAGAAACAGAAACAGTTGTTTGATGGCCTGATGGGTCCTTTTTCAGCAGTTTTTGCCAATTTTAGAATCAAATTCAACTAAAAAGCTGTCACATTTCATTGAAATAACTCATAGATAAACTGATTCTAAGAGGTAGTAGTCCGTAACAAAATCATAACGAAAAACAAAATGCTTGGAGACATGTATTCTATGAGTTTTAGCTAGAAAAATATGTTACATGTGGTTGCTTTTTTACTCAGTGGTGACAAAGGAAATGTGAAACTCTTTCCTGCAAAAGAATCTCTGGAACTTATTTGAGCATCATTGTGCATGGTTTAAAGGAGTGACCAAAAAAACCAAAAACCAAAATAAAAAAATTGTGAAAGAAGTATGGCTGACTAGTCACGTATAAAATTCGAAAAATAGCTTACCGTGAACGTTCAGCAACAAAAAAACCACCACAAATAACCAGAGATACCAACTGCACCAATGATTTTAATATCAGTTGAATCCAGGAATGAAGGCGAACAAAATTTTGCAATTTAGAAAGCTTAGCCAGGGAAAGAAATAGGCAACACTGGGGATACTAGAAATATAAGCTTTAATATCTGTAATGTCGAGTCATCCTACGTTTTACTTACCTTATCCCAACGACTTTCTTAAAATCGGCTTCAAGAGCACGTATCGTGTACTTGTGGAAATTAAACTTTGGGTTCCCTCTGCAATGTGTCTGTAAAATAATACCAACTGAATATGTAAGAAAAACACCAAACGGAGTAGCTCAAAAAATGAAATTTATAAAGCTCGAAAGATCTAGTATTACCATAATGAAGCCTAGTCGAAGAGTGATATAATCTGATTTGGTCACAGATCCATAAAATTGCTTGAAAAATGTTTGCTGAAAAATCAGCAAGAACAAGATGCACTCAACAAAACTGTGGTTCATCAAACCAAAGGGTGAAACACCGTAAGCTCAAATCAACTATGGTTACTGTCAAATTAAGGACACTAAGGGTCCATGTGAAACTAAGCAAACATGTGGTGGTAAGCTATGGTTTCTTATTCTCCTTTCAGTCAAGTTTGTATTGAATATAAATGAGAGAGGGGATTAGGGAGGCTTCATGAGGGGAAAAAAATGCTTGTTTACTGACTTACCAACCAACCTAGCAAAGCTGACATTTTACCAATCCCTGAAAAATTGCCCCTGATAAAAGCATGGTCCTGGACATGGGTAAACTTCTTTTTCAGAACTGTGCACAGACCAAAATCACAACCTAAGTTCCAACTTTAATAGAGAATGGAGGACGCGGGGGAGGTGCGGCGCGCAAGGTGCTATGCAGCACGCTATGCATCAAAACGACGCAGTTTTGATGCTTTTTTAGGTCTCCAATTTCAGCTAGGAAGGGCTCTGTTTGGACCCCTGAAAACCCATTTTTTTTCCGTTTCTGTTTTCCATTGTTGGGTCACAACATCCCCCAATAGTAATGGGGTTAATGCAAATGTGATTTGCAAATCAACGAAAGCCAAAAACCCAAGCATGAATAGAAAGGCATTAGCCATTGCTGTGATTTACCATGTATACCTTATAGCTATACAAGTAGATGCTATACTTCAGCACTTATAGGCACTTAGACAGATGTAAGGTATACACATGTATAGAAATTGGGCAACTTACTGGAACTAACACGAATAGAAAGGCAAATGTTTCTCCTTCGATTGTTCGTTCATATTGGAATGTTCAACGTAGAAACCCAAATTATGAAATTTTGAATGTTCTAACAACACGAAAAAGTCCTCATTCGTAGTCGATGGTTAGGGTTTTAGACGTTTTTGGCACGAGAGAAAAAATTGGGTTTTCAAGGGTCCAAACAAAACCCTTCCCAGCAGAAATTGGAGACCCAAAAAAGCATCAAAACTGCGTCATTTTGGTGCAAAGTGTGCTGCATAGCACCTTGCGCGCAGCACCTCCCCCGCGTCCGAGAAGGGAAGGTGGAAGCAACTGGCACTTCACTAAAGTATGTGATAGGCCTGGAATGCTTCGGATTTATTGGACAAAACGTATATACCATTACCTTCTTCTGGATTGAATTCCTCTTTTAATATAGAATCTTCCCAATCCTTCCATTGACGTATCTACAAATAAAAAGATGACAAAAAAGAAAAATGAAGCAAAACCATAAAAGAATGCAATAAGAGAATTAATGAAACAAATTCATGTGGGTAATTAAGCAAGAATGTTCTAATTATACCTTCGCTACTCCAAAGAGAATTGTTAGAGCACAAAAAGTGACATGCGCAACAGCAAGCACAAAGATGAAGATGTGAAGATGGTGCAATGCTGTGTTTGATAACAATGGGACCTTTCCCTGATCAAACAAACATTACCAAACAAATAGGTGCAATTAGCAAACATAAAAGCGAGATCAATCCAAGAACCGGTTTGTCCTTTTTGTCTGTTGATTTATTTTGGTGGTTAATTTTTTGATAACTTGATATCCGGCCCAATGAATTGTCTAATTAAGGAACTAATCCAACCTTCCACTAGTTGGGGACTTGACTAAGCTAAGGGAAAAAACTCGAATGGACTGCCCCGTCCGAAATTGATAGCAAGCAAATTAACGAGAGTCAAATCACACAGACTAAAGATTTGGGAGGTCCCTAATTGACAAATAATTACCAATGCGCTCGATTAATTTATGTGACCAACTAATGTGTATATATGTTCAATGTGTCACAACTCCTTGTAGAACTAAAAAAATAATTGGTCCCTTTTAAATATCCACCCAACTTTGCTAATACACAAACAAGTATGTACACACCCACACTCACAAGACAAGAGAGAGAGATGGGTTCCAGTGTGTGTGGGACCCACTCCTCCTCTTGTGAGTGTGGTGGGTATGTAAGTGTTTTGGGTGTGGTTTTACAATTAATTATTATTGTTAAAAACACCAACGAAACAGAACTTGTGGGGGTGGGATCGTAATAAATATTCTTCAACAACTGATCATCAAAATATTCTTCCTAGCTAGCTAGTAGTTGTTGACTGAGTTGCCGTCGGTCTATTCTTTCTTTCTTTCTTTTAATGAGTAAAAAAGAAAAGTTGATTACTACAATGCATCCCTTTCGGCAGTATTAGTGGAAATTAAATTAAAGGTCCAATGTCGAATTATTCTATATGTTGATGATGACTTTTCTAAAGGGTAAAGCTGGTAGCTAGCTAGGAGAAAGCAAAATAGCAGTACCGACTGTGAATTAAATTAAATTAAATTACTCCAATTAACTTCTCCTCTCAGTAAATTACATTACTCAAATAAAATAAAATAAAATACTCGTGTCCTAATATATGGAGTATAAAAAAAGAGTAGGCTCGGAGGAGGAAATTTATGTACGTGGTGGGTGCAGAAATCAGTAGTTTCGGCGAGGAGGTGGCGAGCGGTGGTGATCTGAGAGAAATGAACGACGTCTGACTGTAGCTTTTTTTTACAAGGGAGCCACTCATCTGCCAAGTGCTTTGCCATGCATATTTTGTTAATCCTGTCTTGGAAAACAGTGAGCAGCAATGATATGAACCCCAACAGCATCAATTCCTCTTTGATTTTGAGCAAGGCTTCAAAAAGAGGTTTCTGGTTTTTCTTCTTCAAGTACTGCACATGTATGTATAGCGCTCACCAATTTCAATTTCAATTTCAGATCGATCGATCGATCGATCGATTAGTACTACTAATTAAAAAGATGATGATCGATCAAGCAATTAAGAAAGCATATTTATTCAATAATATACTCCACCCACCCACAAGGAATTACGTAATTACTAGTCCAATAGTATTAGCTAGTCCGCAGGAGTATTAATTAGGTAGCTACGTACGTACGTACCTTGCCAAGATAGTGGAGGATCCTTTCAAGAACCAGAGAGATGGAGACGATGACCGTACACACAAGTGCCACCACCCACGTTGGTGTGTATTCTAAAGTTGTTGCTTCTCCCCCACCTGCCATATCTCTCTCTCTCTCTCTTTCTCTCTCTCTCTCAACTAACCTCAACTCCAGCTTTATATAGAGTCCTTATGTGCAGTACTTAGAGTACTGTGGGTGATGTAAGCCACGCTCACAACTTCGCCATTGCTAATTTATACTCCTAGTAGTATTTATCTCAACTCTCAAGAGGTGGTTGTATTTCACCATGGAGCTTTAAATTGTTTGAAGACTTATATAGATCAATCATGTAGAGGCTAATATTTAAAATTAGCTTTTTTTTTTTGTTTTTTGTTTTTTACATAATTGGTCTATCAACGATCTCCCAAATAAATATAACTATCCCTGTGTTTTAATGCACTCAATCACTTATTATTGAATAGTGCCCCATTTCTTAATGAAACAAAATTACAAGATACCTAAATACCATTAAACAAAATTTTCTTTTTAATCGCGTTAGAAAAAAGATAGTAAAAATCCAATTGAATAAAATACCAAGACATTTAACAAAGGGGTTGCTTTTTGAATTCCTAATATATTTGTGGCACAAAATATATTGGAAAATTTAATTTTCTCATCAAATGAGGTGAGAAATATATTGTGTATGGTGTCTTTTGTCTTTGTTTTTTTTGCTCGACAAAGAAAATTTTATAATCATTGAACACAAAAGTGCAAAGATTAAAAGGGCTAGGGCACACTGGCAAAAAGCCACCTTAGACCCACTCCCCAAAGATGGCCAGAGACCAACCAAGGAGGACACCTAATATGGAAAAAGCCCAAATAAATAGGCCCAGTCCAACCCAAACAAACCAAAACCCAAATAGGCCAAAAAACGAGCCGAAACCCTATTCCACCAAAATCAAACACCACTGCTCCCAACCACGACCAGCCGCCCACCTCAAACCAACGGTCGCCTCCACCTGTCATCGCACCTCTGCAGCCAAGGCCAAAAATGGAGCACCAACCGATCAATCGCCTAACTAGGGATGGCAATTGCACCCTTCCCGCCCCGAACCCGCCCCGCCCCTAACCCGAATGGGCAGGTATTTTTTCAATTTTCGGGTTTCGGGTAGGGGTAGCAGAGAAAAAATGAAAACCCGACCGGGTTCGGGTAGAGTTCGGGGGTAACAGTGTCCCGCCCTGTCCCGATATCTATTATATATAAAGAAATATAATACATATATGTAAAATAACATTTTAACCCTTGTATTTTTGTCCCATTTCAAAAGAACCACCGAGTATATAAGCAAATTTTCCATTTTAGATCTAGGGTTTCCATTAGATTTTAGTCTCACTCAAGTCTCAGCAGAGAACAACCGCTCTTCTGGGTTGAAACGAAATCGAGACAGACGCTACCCTCTCCGGCGTGTGATCGGTTCACCGACAGTGGATCAACCCTCTGGATTCTGGTGCTACCCTCGCAGGTATCTTTTTCTCTCTCCTCCCTCCTTGTTTCAGATGTTCTCTACTTCTCTTGATTCTTGAATCTCCTCCATGGTCTTCGTTCTTCAATGGTAAAATTGGAAAAGAGTTGTAACATATTATGTATATACACAGAAAGAGAGGGATATATATATTTTCTAGATCTGCATGAGAAAAAAAAATGTTCAGATTTTAATAATCAAGTTGACTGTTGAGTTCAAGAAAGCAATGAAATTTTATAATCAAGTTGTCCATTAGGACAATTACTTGACATAAAGTATTGTGAATGGGCTAGCAAAGCAGCCCTTTTGTTTTTTTAATCAACTGTTAAAGTTAAACGTGGATTTTTCCATTAGGAGACTAGGACCATTCCTTGCCGTGTTCTAATCAACCGACAACCATGCCTACTAAGTCAATTTTTTAACTTACTTGTTTTTGTTATATATATATATATATTATGTCTGTTATATCTCATGCCTACTAACATGCTTACATTTTTTAATAGAGCTAAAATGTCCAAAGCAAAAGTCTCTACTAGTACCACAGTTTCTCAATGGAATCTCGCTTCTACAATTGTTTCTTCCATTGCATCTACTTTACCACCGAAACCTCCAACACTTGTGGAAGACATCCATGAAGATGAAGTTGAAAAAGGAGGTGGAGACAGAGGCGTAGGTGGAGGGGAAGGCGAGGGCAGTGGCGAAGGCGGGGGCGGTGGGGAAGGCATAGGTGGAGTCATAGGTGAAGGCAAGTATAAAATATTGACTAAAGGGAATGCCCCGTGTTGGAAGCATTTTGAAAGGGTTGAAATCAAGGGCAAAGTGAAGGCAATATGTTATTATTGCAAAAAAAAAATTGCGGCTCACTCGACTAATGGTAGCAAAGCTTTGAATGAGCATTACAAAAGGTGTAAAACAAGGAAGGTTGCGGATTCATCACAAAAGGTTCGATCAAAATTTTGCTAGGAGAGAGCTCGCTTGCATGATCATAATGCATGAGTATCCATTATCCATGGTCGAACACGCTGGGTTTAAGAGATTTACATTGGCACTTCAACCTTTATTTCAAATGGTTTCTCAAAACAAACTCAAAGCTGATATTTTTAAAATATATAATGGTGAAAGGTTGAAGGCAATGAAAGCAATTGAGTAAACTTAGAGTAGGGTTGCCGTCACGACTGACATGTGGACTTCAAGCAATCAGAAAAGAGGCTTTATGGTTATCACATGCCAATATGGTGATGATTCTTGGAAATTGCAAAGCATCATTTTGAGGTACACATATATCGCATGAATATTATTTTGCAAGTTATTTTGATTTCAAGTAATTGCAACTCCTAAATTTTGTATATTTTACATCTAGGATTATTTATGTGCCTTGTCCACATACGACAGAAGTGTTGTGTGAATCATCGATGGAAACTCTTTTGAACTGGAATATCGATAGAAATCTTTCTACTCTTACTATAGATAATTGTTCTAGTAATGATGTCATGATTAATATTCTCATTGGAAAGCTAGAACCCGAATCTCTCATGTCCCAAGCAAAGTTGATTCATATGAGGTGTGCTGCCCACATTTTGAATTTAATTGTGAAGGATGGTTTAAAGGTGATTAAGGGGGGAATTGACAAAATTAGAGATATTGGGTAGCAACACCAAAAAGAGAGGAGAAGTTTGAAGATAATGCCCGACAACTACGTATTTCATGTGCTAAAAAGTTGTCTCTTGATTGTGTTACGAGGTAGAATTCTACGTATTTGATGCTTGAAACTGCCATAGAGTATAGGGATGTCTTCTCTCGTCTAAAAATCCATGAAACTTAGTACAAATGTTGTCCACAAGACAACGATTGGGATGTAGCCAAGGAAGTATGTGAGAGGTTGGAGGTTTTTTATAAGGCCACGGAGGTGTTTAGTGGAACAAAGTATCCAACGTCGAACTTGTTTTTTGCAAAGGTTTGCAAGATCAAAATGGAATTATCCAAATAGGCTGAGATTTATGAAAGTAATGACATGGCAGATCTTTACACAAAGAAGAAAATGGAGATGATGAGAGACATGGCATCCAAAATGATTGAGAAATATGATAAATACTGGACAACAATTCATGGGATTTTAGGTGTTGCAGCGGTGCTAGATCCTAGGTTCAAGATGAAGTTGGTAGAATATTATTTCAATAAGATTTATGGTAGGGATGTTTTTTTTTAGATTGAAAAGGTTCTCAATTATTGTAAGGAGTTGTTTATGGAGTATGAAGTGAAAGTGAACAATGGCAGTGGTGCTTCTTCATCCCAAGTTGAGTCTACCACTAGAGCCAAAGATGACGATAACCGAGATGACTTTGATTTGTTTGTTTCAAGCAATAAGAGATACAAAGTATCAACTAAAATGTTAGAATTGGATCTTTATTTGGAAGAGGATGTGTTGCCAAGAATTAATCAAGACTTCGTTGTTTTAACTTGGTGGAAAAATGACTTGAAGTTCCCAACTTTGAGAGTCATTGCTAGGGATGTGTTATTTATCTATACTTGTTCCCACTGTTGCATCCAAGTCTACTTTTAGCACTAGTGGTAGGGTTGTTACTCCACATCGTAGTAGGCTCCATCCAAAGACAATTGAGGCATTGATGTGCGCTCAGAGTTGGTTAATGACTCTTGAATTTGAAGGTAATTTAACTTGGTAATTACTTTTTTTAGTGCCTTGTTTTTTTTTTTTTTTTTTTCTTTCTAAAGAGCATTGGTTTAGACAGATAATATTATAAAGAGCATTGGTTTATTTTGTTTCTTGTTAAGGTGAACAAATGAGTTTGCATCAGTTGTTGATGACATGGATGTTGATGGCTCTCAGTCTTGCGTTACAGTAGTTGTTGACTGATCTGATAAGTTTAATTATCGCAGATTGGTTATAATTATTTGTTGAAACTATTAAAAATAAAATAGTATTTTTGTGGATTGCCTCACTTTTGTATTTTTTTTTTCAGGCTTGCTCCACAATTGTCACTCCTTGTTCGCGCTTCAATTCAGAAATTTTATCTACGAGTTTTTTGGGCTCTTATTTTAGTTTCCTAGTTGTTTTTTGATTTGGAAACTTGAGATTATGGTATTCATGTGTAATACTCTAAGACCGTAGAAGTTGTCTGTTAGTATTATTTTGTAGTAGGCTTAAATTTGATTATGGTTGAACTTGTTATTATGAATTAGTGCTAAGGCACTTTGAAGTAAGGAGTTATTTTGAATTGGATTAGCAGGTGAACCTTCTCATGTGGGAGACTTGAAAAAATAAAACAAAAGGGCGGGTATACCCGTTACCCGATAGGGGCGGGAAGGGGGGAGATTTTTATTACCCGGACGGGTTTCGGGGCGGGGTCGGGGATGTCCGGGAAATTTAGGGTCTGGGTACATCAAAACCCGCCCCACCCCACCTTGTTGCCATCCCTACGCCCAACACCGAGCCTGATACCTCCAAGAAGAAACCATCGCCGCCAAGGGGACGAAAACCAAATCGCCACCGCTGCCATCAACCCCCAAATCAACCTCATCAAGCTAAAACGCCTGGAAAACTAGAAACGTCGCCACCTCTACCACCAAGAAAGTCAGTCGCCGCCAACCGTGGATAGGAACCTTCAGAAGAGATCCCATCTCCAACGATCAAACCATCGCCACCACCGGAAAAAGCAGAACTACACCAGCTGCCGCACCAACACAAGTTGTTAGGCCAAAAACCGGATCCATCCAATAATGGATATGGCGTGCGGAGCGGCCAAAACCGACAGGCCATTACACACTAAAGGTCGCGCCCAACAACGCAGCCTTGGGCGGGAACAAATTTATGGGAGGAAGAACACTAGGGAAAGAGAGCAGGGGAGGGAGGAAGGGAGAGAGGGAAAGAGGAGGGGGAAGAGGAGTCCAAATAGAAATAGTCCCTCAAGTTTGCATAAAATCTCAATTTCATCCTTCTGTAAGGGAAAATGACAATTTTGCTCTTCAGTAGCGTTCATTTCATCGACGCTGTCAGCAAGCGGAACTAAATTAATTAAAATTGACACAATTAGTATTAGAGGGAAGAAATTAAGAATTTACGCAAACTCAAGGGACTATTTCTAAAATTTGCTGAAGTTCAAAAAGGAATAAATGTATATATAGTTCTAGAAACAGGATCAGTTGATATGAACATAAGAAATGACTTTCCATTTTTGTGTAGAAAAGCATTTGGGCTGCGGACCAGAGTAAATGGACTAGTGGAATATAACTGATATTAGGATCAGAGTTACGCCCAATATAACTACTTCATTTTTATGGTTAAATTGTCCAGGTACTCCTGAACAAAATTTGTGTGGTTATTGTTTGCTAGGATAAACGAAAATTTGTTATTTCATGAAACACATAGATGGCTGACATCAAATGGATAGGTCCTACACTAAGAGAAGGAGTCCCCAGCACCATGTGGCGGTGTCCCACCACAAGCACTGAATGATTCTATTCAGCCTCATTTTGAATTATGGAAAAAGTGACCACAAACTAACTTAATTATTATATGCCTCAATCTATATTATATCTGGGCATTTTTTACCCCATCACCCCTGCGCCGCAAGCCGGCCCACCATGGCAGAAGAAAGAGAGAGGCGCTGACCCACTCCTGCCATTACCTAATGCCTTTGTTTTTGGATTTTTTTTTAATTTGGGACAAAATGGGAATTTACATTATTCAACCACTCATATCCCCCTTCTACAACAACAAAACAAACCAAGTAACTTTTTAATCTCCCATTCTAAAATAATACTCCTCCAACTATATCTACCTTTATATCCCCCCTCATATACATATCATCTAACAAATAGGGCGTTAAGGAAAAAAACTAAAATCACACATATAAAAAAAACAGCAAGAAGTGTATCCCTTTCTCTCCCTCTCCCTCCCCTCTCTCTCCTTTACGTTGATGGTTTATCCCTCTTCTCATTTGTGTGTTTGTTTAAGTGTTGATGAGCGACAAGGTCATGCTCCGACACTCAGGCTTTGGTGGTGGAGTGTGGGTTTGCTCCGGTCCGTCTCCTCCTTATCAGCTCAGATCTGGAAGTTGGTGGTCGGCGACGGTAAATAACGACGAGGTTGGGGTTAGGGTTTTTCATTGTGGTTTTCTTTGCTTCTTTTGTTTGGTTGTTTCTTTTCCTGTTGGATTTTCCAACCCGGTGTTGTACCCGTCTAGTTTTCCCAGATCCGGTGGGTGGTGATGGTGGGTTAATATATATATATATATTGTTTTGGCTGCTTGTTTGGACCCTCAGAGTGGTATTGGCTAGCCGTGGTTACGTGATCTTTGCCTACCGGTGACCGGTGCCTATTGTGACAGCGGGGGCACGCACAGGAATGATGCCCATTGTTTCGTGTGTGATGATTCTTTGGCATTTACCGGTGATGTTTGCCTCATGATCGGGCCAGCATTGGCTTTGTTTGATTGTACTCCTTGGACTGTATTTCCATCGGTAATGTTTTTTTTTACCTCTGTGTTTAGTCTCTGCTAGTCCTAGGGGGCTGATTGTTTTTTATTGCAAACTCCACATGTACCGACCTATTTTGGCGGTGTGAAGAAGAGTATTAGACTTTGTTTGGATCTAGACACTTAGTCCCCTTCTTATGTGTTCATCGTTTATTCCTTATGGTTATAGGTTTGGTCGTAGACCCTCTTCATTGTATTCAGATGGAAATTTGTAAGTGCTATGTGACTTTGATGAAATGATATTATTTCTTTTGGATCAAAAAAAGAAGAAGAAAAGGACTGGTTTGCCCAATTTTATGTTAGCCAATTTTGTCAATTTTGCACTCAATTTCAGGGCATGTGAGGTTGGGTGAGTGGGTATTTTAGTGGGCTTTAATGGACATTTTTGTCTTTCCACACTAGATGTTGCCATTTTTCAAACTTACGTAACTATCCTTATCGAGATTCTTTTATTTTCGATTTGGGTCCTTTTTTGGGCTTGTTTTTTTGTCTTCTTCTTCAATGGCATTTTTGGAGAAAATCTTATCAAAATATTAGCTGATTTTAGAATGATCTGAAATGCCCTGATAGACGTGTGCGACTTGTTCTCTCGTCTAAGAGCATCTCTAGTCCTTACCCTTTTTTTCCCCAAATTTGAGTCAATTTTTGAGTAAAAACCCAATTTGGGTGGTAGCATCTCCAATAGTCATATTTATTATTTTTAAAACATCCAATAAATAAGAGAGGAGGAACCCTTCACCTATGGATGGAAAAAAGATAGGCAGAACCCATCACCTTCGTCGATGCTACAGACCCCATGGAACCCTAACCCCTCAATTAAAGTTGATGCATACTGTGGAACCCTTCACCTTCATTGTTGCATTGGTCAAATCATGAAAGCGTAATGAATTAGGAGAACCATGGCTGGAGTTGAAGGTAAATCAATGTTACCTAGCTTGCCATATTTTTTGGTCACCAAACTCTTACTTTAGACATGTTTTTTTTTGGGAAACAAGATCCCATAGGATCTATACGGGCCAGCATCCATCGTTAGGCATACGAAGAAACAGATTTGTTTCCAAGGATACTTGACCCCGGTACTTGCCTCATATTGAAGAAGACTGTGTACTTGACCCCGGTACTGCCTCATACTGTTTGGTTCTTTTACTTCTTTGCAATGAAAAATAATTGAGTGCGAGCATGCCAGAGAGAGTTTCAATCTCGTCCCTCAGATTAACTTTGGAAAAATCAAATATAATCAGGCGATTGTGTTTTTAATGGTTCAATTACCTCAATTAAGAGGATTTTTCTTTATAAGTGAAGAAATGTAAACCAATATACTTGGGAAATTAAAGAACAACAAAGAAACAAGATACTTCGATTGATAAATCAAAGGTAAACTTACTTCAAAATTGCCTTCAACTTCAAAATACAATGTGATGAGAGCTTCGAACAGATGATTGTTACAAGAACAATCGAAATTAATCCTAATCTACTTCCTAATCTACTTCGAACTGGGTTCGAAATCCTAAACTACTTGCCAATGAACAAACCAAGCATCATTTTTTTTGTTGCTGTTTGTTGAAGATTTGTCTGGGGGCTTTTTACTCTTCAATTTCTTCTATTTATAGACGCTTCTTGTTAGTTGAACTTCCCGCTCAATTAATTTGAACTTGGCTTGCTTCGAACTCCATCTTTCATAATTTTGAAATTGGCAGTTTCTTCCCTCCTCCACGTCTGAATTTGAATTCTTGTTAATCTCCTTCCAAAAGCTTCTCATTGAATCTGCACCGTTACTTGAACTAACCCAAATGATTATATTTTAAGGGGATAACTGTCTTTCAAGATGTAATCCACGTGTTCTAACTGTAATTGCTTTGCATCATAAGTTTACACGTGGACTTTATACATTTAGCAGTTAAAATCATAGCTTCGAACTTGATTTTCTATATTGACAACACTTCGTAACTGTCAATAATTGCTCTTTAAATTGAGAAACAATACGACATCGTATTTACTCAACTTCAATTCAATAATCCAGTGTATTTTCATTGACAGATATTTGTCAATATTTGGCATCCATGATTACGTGTCAATTAATTATTGGATTTGTTAATTTTATATGTAAACATACCCCCACATTAACATCGTTGTTCAAGGAATTTGAATAAGTGTTAATGTGTCTTTTGCCGCTTCGACTTCCTATAAACTTCAAAAGAGGAAGTTATTCAGAATGATCTCGAGCAGTTTACACGTTTCCAATGAGGAAATGATGGATAATGGGCAGTTAATCTACACATTCTCCACCTTCAAGAATTTGAATCGTTTCCAACTTAAAACTTTGCCTATAAAAGGACTTAATTACTGGTAAAATCAATCACCAATCTTCGTTGTAAACTGACTTTTATCTCAACTCAACCATGGATGACGTTTCCAACACCCAAAATGCTTTCGAAAACTTGGTTTTTAATGACCCAATTCCTGTTGATACTAGAAATACTATCACACCAATTATTGGTGAGATTCGAAGGGATCGCTCTTATGTAGTGGTTCAAGTGGAGGATTCTGAGCCTATTGATCCATGGAATCCTCCAATTTCTCCTACTCCTAAGCCCTTTTATGGGGTTTACCATCTGAAATAGTGGTGGTAAAGATGAATGATCCTGCTGGTTATAAAGGTTGGAGCAAATATCGCTCATTAGCTATGAGTAGGTATTTAACTCCTTTCATCAGATGTGATCCCCATATAATAATGTTTGACAGCCTCATTGCCACTTGTCTCACCCCTTTGTTTTTTAAAGTTTGTGAAGATGAAAGATCTGACTTTGCTGGTTATGGTGAACTTAAGCAGAGAGCCAGCAACCAATATATATACTGGCTAAATGAGGTTCGAAGGCCTCATTTTGAGGGAAATTTCATTGATCCTGCTAATCTCTCTCTTCGAACTCTTCCAGAAAACCCAGATTGGTTTCGAGAGTTAAAGAATATCAAATTCGATCCTACTATTTTCCATGCTGATTATTCTTACTCTCTCTACCCGCAATCTGATTCTATTAAAGCCAAAGAATTGTTGGCTGCTTTTGCTTTTCGAGAGATAGGGATCCTTGAAGAAGACATTCCTCACAAAAACTTCTTATGGGCTTGTGAGACCCTTCAATGTGCCATCTCTGAGCAAGCTGGCGCCTTTCTCCATTCCTTTCTGAGTCAACTTCCTCTCCTACGAATGTGGATGAAGAACAACACTGCTCCTTTTGTGGTCAACCAAGATCTCCATGAGTATGAAGTACTTCATGATCAAGTCACTAAGCTTCATAATAAGATGGAGCGTCTGAAGGGAGACTCCTTCGAAATCCCATCCGGAATTTCCAAAAGACTTCGAAGGAAATTCAAAAACCGCATCAAAAGAAATGGTCTTAAATTGGCTAAGTTCGAAATCAAAGCCAAAAACCTGGTTCTGAAAATCAGACCATTGATTGAGAAGAAACTCACGTTGGATGAAGAAGACAGGATTAGGATGAAGGAAAAGAAATTTTTTAACTTCACTTGGGCAAGGTTTCATGCCTTATTGACTTGGAGCTTTCCCCATTATTTCCAAGTTATTCCCACTCCAGCAACTGTTCCATCACCAGTAGATGTTTAGTTCTTCTTTGAATGTAATAGGATTTTCTTTTGTAGCATGTAATTTCCTTACATTAATGCAATCTTAGTTCTTTTTATGGCTTGATTTGCACTTCCTAATGCTTTTTGAAGCACTTAAAAATGCTTTAAACCAGTTCGAACCCATAATAAACAAAACATAATAAAGTGTACTTTATGGTATTAAACCAATAAAATGGCTTGAAGCACATAATAATTCCAAAAATTGAAATAATGTATCACTTCAAAGTTAAAATTTAAACTTGGGCCCAAAATGACATAGGCTCAATTACCCTTAATGAATACTTGACCCGAAACGGAATATTGTTTCATCGCAACGTATAAATCTTAGGGCTTGTAACGTTTTCATTACTAGTTCTGCATTAAAAAACTTTCAAACATTTCTACGCTCCTTCTTTCACTTGCTTCCAGCACTATGGCTTCTGAGATTGAAACAACCAAAGGAACTCATTCCCTTGTTCTTAGGAGATTAGTAACCAAAGAAGTTCTGAAATCCAAGTCTGGTGTTGATGGGTTACAAAACCGTGCTTTCATTGAACACCCTGTCTTGCCCAATACCCAAATCCTTGGGCCTGCATTTTTTTATCTCCCTCTAGATTTAACAGCATGCTATCCTATTCTCGAAGGAAGCAATATTGTAAAGGACAGGTCTGTTAGTTTTTCTAAATGGGCCAAGAAAAATTTCGTTTGTTGGCCGAATTATGACGATAAATGGGAAGATTGGACTACTCATATGTTCAAAGCTAAGAGAAAAGAGTTAGAAGATGTTGGATTATCACATGTCATTTCTTTGCTCCAACATGGTATACTTCAAAACCTACTCTTATTCACGCTTCTTTAGCTTTCTGGGACCCATCGTTCAACTGCTTTCGATTTAACTGTGGGATGATGGCCCCTACAGTTCTTGATGTAACCTTTCTTACTGGTTTCCCCCTTATGGATCAGTCTTCGACATTGTTGCAACCACCAATATTCCCTTCTTAGATGAAATTAGATATATCCAATCTCATGCCTCATATGGCAATTTTCTGGAAGCTGAAAGAAGATTTGGGGATGAAGTATCTAACAGAGAATATTTTGCATATATTTGGTACACCTTATGCAAGATGATATTCTGTAACGGTGGTAAGAAGATAATGCTTGAATATGCACATTTAGCCTATGCCCTCTCACAAGGTAAAGCCATTGACCTGACTTCTTACTTCTTAGGCTATGTTTATAAGATTAGATCTGATAATCATACCAAACCACTTACCTATAACCTGGGAGGTCCTCTCTGGTTCTTACAACTTTGGCTATTAGCCTATTTCCCAGACCAAAAAGTTGCAGAAAGGTCTCCTCTTAGTATTTATGGGGATAAGTTCACAATCTTAGCTTCGACCCCTCTAATCCTGGTGGGATACTTGCAATATTTTCACCAAATGAGGGAAGACAAAGAAGAAAAGGATTTTATTACTTTTGATAACTGGGATATTGGGCCATCATGGATAAAGAGGATCATGGAACAGAGGGGCAATGCTACTTGAAGCTTGGGCAAGCATTCTTCTCCCAAGGGAAATTATCATAGGGGCCTATGTTGGTGGCTGTAAACAGGCCCATGCTGAAATTTATTGCCCTGCACAGTTTGCTAGATAATTTGGGCCAAGCTATTCCTTGTCCTTATCCTGGTGAGATCAACATTAAACTTTCTGCAAGGAATAGGATTGATAGAGATCACATTGCACGCCTTAATGCAGAGTTTAAAGATTCCAGAGCACAATTCCAACCATATAGATTTACTATTGGTGTAAAACCTCCTCTCCTATCATTCTCTCAATGGTGGCACAATTCCATTGAATTGTACCATAAGTCTGCAGCTGTCAAAGCTTTTATCAAGGAAATTGGTGTTGATAGTGAGGAAATGGCTCAATCTGATTCAATATCAGATGATGGTTTTGGAAGAAGTCCACAAGATACATTTCAAGGAGATTCAGAAAGGGAAATACCAGAAGTACCATCTTCAGATCTAGTACCTGTTGCTTTGGATGTAAAACCCCTTCGATCTGTACCACAGATAGTGACTAGATCTCAACAGCAAAAAACCACTCCTCCATCAGGTAATTCTTAGCTTTATGACTTAATTGATATCTCTTTTAAAATACTTTACTTTTTTACTCATGCTTTGAAAAATACAGAGTCTACCTGTGAACACCCGAAAATGATTTGGAAATTACGATTATGATTTTGGAGTCGCCACCCGGGTTTAAGGACCATACCCGAGAAACCGGTTTTTCAAAAATGACTCTTTTGCCCTTACTTTGGAAAAAGCTTTTACCGGTGCATCATTACCAAGATTTCTCGGGTTCGGGAGCTAAGTTACAAGGGGGGAAGGTTTTTAAGGCACCCCCCTCGCCCGGCTATGGAAACCGGTCTTTACTTAGTACTTAAGGGATTTTTAGAAAACACTTGCTTCTTAAACTCAAATCACATGAACAAGATAACAATGTAAAGATCATCACAATTAATCATATGAAAGTGGATGCTTGTGATCATGTAAATGTCATGGCTTGATAGTAGGATGACATGAATATTGATAATAGTAAGTATAAACTGTGAATAAAATGACACAAAAGCTTTTTGGAACCCTTTTTGCAAGATTAAATCAACCCTTTTGTTTTCTTTCAAGCACCTGAAAGAGTGCTTCAGGCGCATGACATGGGTTCAGGCGCCTGAAGGGATGTGCTTCAGGTGCCTTAAGGATGGTTCAGGTGCCTGAAGGGATGGTTCAGGCGCATGGAATAGCCTTGACGGCTTCTTTTGGTTTTTGGTTTGGAAGTGTTTGGTAGGTTTTGGTTAAATTCCAATCATCCATTTTAAGTTCTAAAAAGTGTTTGAAAGTTCATTTTCATCATCGGGAATGCTACAGATTTTCATAAGCCCAAATTGGGGTGTCTACAGTTGCCCCTCTTTGACGAGACTCGACATCATTAATTTGATGCGAGTGTCGTCAAAGACAGAGACAGCCCAACCTGTTGCCCTAGAAAATCCTAAGCCACAAACGCAAACATTCAAATCACATGGTCGTGCTCTACGAGCTGCCTACGTACCCCGTTGTAGGGATCAGACCAGCGTAGTTCCTTGGGACGATTGAAAACACCTTAATCAATAAACAAACATCAATGGGTTCAGGACCCTCAAACATGATTCAAACGGGCTTAAAGCCTTCAAGCAAAGATTTAGACAGACTCATGGCCATCAAAGAAAATGATTTAAACAGGAATAAAACCCTCAATGAAGATGATTTAAACAAGCACAAGGCCCTCAAAAAGATTTAAACAGGCACAAAGCCCTCAAAACAATTTAAACAGGCGCAAGGCCTTCAAAATGATTTAAACAAGCACAAGGCCGTCAAAGAAGATGATTTAAACGAGCACAAGGCCTTCAAAATGATTTAAACGGGCACAAGGCCCTCAAAACAATTTAACCAGGCGCAAGGCCTTCAAAATGATTTAAACAGGCGCAAGACCCTCAAAGAAAATGATTTAAACAGGCACAAGGCCCTCAAAGATGATTTAAACAAGCACAAGGCCGTCAAAGAAGATGATTTAAACGAGCACAAGGCCTTCAAAAATGTTTTAAATGGGTGCGTGACCCTCAAAAATGATTTAAACAGGCGAGAGGCCCTCAAAATGATTTAAACAGGCGCAAGGCCCTCAAAGAAAATGATTTAAACAGGCACAATGCCCTCAAAGATGATGATTTAAACGAGCACAAGGCCTTCAAAAATGTTTTAAATGGGTGCGTGACCCTCAAAAATGATTTAAACAGGCGAGAGGCCCTCAAAATGATTTAAACAGGCGCAAGGCCCTCAAAGAAAATGATTTAAACAGGCACAATGCCCTCAAAGATGATGATTTAAACAAGCACAAGGCCCTCAAAGATGATGATTTAAAATGAGTTTAAGCCATTTTAGCGTGAATCAAATAAAGTTACTTACCAGTCAAAGGATTAAGCAAATGATTGGTTACGACTATCTGCTTAACAATGAGGTGGTTGAAATGATTGAATGATTGGGTGGACTACCTCCTGAATAAGGAAGTGGTTGGGCTGATTGAATGCACTTATGTGGTGGCTAAAATGATTAGGTTGTGTTAGCTAAGAGGCTATAACGAATGAGAAATCTATCCACTGGACAACAGGGCGAGCGAATGTTGTCCCATAGGATGGTGACGACGAGGACGAGGACGACGACGCGGGAGACCTTGGCGACCCTGGTCCATAGGAGATGGCTTCAATGCATTGAGTCTTGCTTTCACTTTTTTGATTCACTTTTTTTTTTTTATTGGTCTTGCGTGCCCTGGTAGATTTAAGATTGGGCTTGCGTGCCCCAATAGATAGGCGAGGTTGGGCCTGCGTGCCCCTCTTGTTTTTGGGCGCCTGTCTGCCCTGTAGCTAGGTTCTCTTTTTTATGCTTTGCTCATGCAGCTTGATTCATGCAGATGCTGTATTATTGCATGAGATTTGCACTTTCAGTTTCATTCTTGTCTTCATTATTTATTTGCTTTAAAGACAAAGAATAAAAGAAAACACCTTTTGTAAAAGACACATAACTCAACCATTGCATTAATCGATAAAAGTTTGTACAAGCTTTTCAACATAACAAGAAAAGAAAAGCGCCCATGAATTTCTTTTGAGCGAACAATGACACAATGGGGCCATATGCCTTGGTGTAAACTTGACACTTTTTATACAATTTGAAAATATGTACATTCACTGACTCAAGTAAAACAACTCAAAACAACCCTAGAACGGAATTTTGTGTTCATAGAGCATATTTTAAAAGACAATCCTTGATGTGATGCTCGAAACCACATAAACCATTGATTCACCGATTCTTTGGAGCGAGCGGCATTTAAGAACATTCCCCCAGTATTGCCAACTTGGAAACTCCAAGCCATCATGTTATACAAAACCATGTTCCCCTCGAAAATCGTAGCGACAGATCATTTGAGAAATTCCTGAGAGAAGCAACCAAACTCTCGACATTAGCTTAAAGGTTCCATTTGACGAACGCATCAAACCCCCACTTCTTTCAAGAGATACACCAATAAACCTTTCCATGAAGTCATAAATGTCTGGGATGAGGAAGCTGGACAATTGAAACTTCTCCTGGATGCTTAATACTTCAAATAGATAATCGAAACCAAGATAGGTTAACACTTGGTTCAGGCACCTGAAAAAACAACTTCAGGCGCCTAAGAGGGTCTCCAGGTGCCTAAATGGTGTTCAAGCACCTGAAAGGGATTGCTTCAGGCGCCTGGAAGGACTGCTTCAGGTGCACCAAGGCTGTTCAGGCGCCTGAAAGGGTTTGCTTCAGGTGCCCTAAGGCTATTCAGGCGCCTGAAAGGAACTGCTTCAGGCGCCTAAAGGGCTTCCAGTGGACCAATTTTTGCTACTTCCCAAGGTGACTTTTTGCCTTCCCCATAGTGTTCTGATCGTTCTAAGCCATGCAAGAATCTTTCCAAGCTATTTTTACTCATTTTCAAAGCATTCTTCTTCCATTTTCAACAAATACCCTTCTTTTTCAAAATCTTTCAATATTTTCCATGCAAAACTCCTTGAAACTCCACATTTGACTCTTTGAAAATTGAATTCCCTCTTCCCACTTTGCATGTTGAATTGGCATTATTCACCCTATTCCTCCTATAAATACCATGTTATACCAAGGATTTCCTTCACACCAACTTTCACCATTTCATTCCTTATACTCCTATTCTCCATCCCTTTCCACTCCACCTCCGCACCATGGCCATGCTTGCCTCTGCCGTGCTTCAACCTTGGATTGCGAGCTTCGAAAACATTGAATGGTTCAACTTCCGAGGTCACCGTCTCAACTCCTTACGCCACATTCACTCCATTCCCGTTCGTCCCGAGCTCTTGCATGCCGCCGTTCAATTTTGGGATCCAGAGTTACACGTGTTCCGTTTTGGTCTTCAAGAGCTTTGTCCTACTGTGGAGGAGTTTCATGCATATCTCGAAACTCGTCCCGATACCGAGCCAGTGGTTCCTCCAATTCGCATCAACTTGGTTAGGATCCTTCGAGACAAGCTTGGTGTGAGTGATGGCCTTGCAAAGCATTTGATTCGCGGAGGTTCACTCGACATTCTTCGCCTCTTTGCAGATTTCAGTCCTCGTGGCAATCCGTTAGACTACACAGTTCAGAACCGCCGCATGTTTGCTCTGTGCATGTGCCTTCTTGCCACCCATTTGTTGGTTGCGAACAACGGCAATCCCAGTCCCTCAATTGTTTCAGTTGCTGCGCAGATTGAGCAACGAAGAGATATTGTTCCCATGGTTTTGGCAGAGACTTTAATGGGCTTGGATGCAGTGAGGTCGGGGAGGACCGACGTGTTTGCCGGGAGCCCCCTTTTGCTTCAGGTTTGGATTTTGGTTTTAGTATTTGGGGTTTGGCTTTCGAGTTTCGGTTTGGGTATTTTGAATTTGTTTTGGCTTATGGTTTTTGGTTTTGGTTTGGCAGATGTGGCTATGTGACAAAATGAAGTTGATTGCGGATCCGGCAAATGACTGGGTTTATCAGGCTAGGGATTGGAGAAGCAGGCGTTTTGTGGAGACTCGTAACAATGTGGAGGACTGGTTGGATTTCTTTATGGCGGTGGAGGAAGAACACATCATTTGGAGGTGCCACTGGTTGTCTCTGCCTGACATGACGGCCAGTCACATGGGACACTCATGGGTGGTTTTGGCCGGGCTGACGGGCTTCACTTTTTACTTTCCTCAACGCATCCTCCGCCAGTTTGGAATTCGCCAGGAAACAGAGTTTTCATACCCTGCTGATTTCCATCTCCCCGAGTTCAAACATTCGGTGGTTGAGGCTTATCGCCGTAATTGGGGAGGTAGGGTGACTTGGGTCCGAGACCAGTATCCGAGCATTCACCTGGGAGGAAAGTACCGCCAGTGGCTTAGGAGGGAATTGGAGGCAAGATTTGGCAACAACGTGGACTGACTCTCTCGACTTTACTAAGCTGTTTCCCAAAATAAATGGTGCATCCATGTAGTTTTTTTTTTTTTTTTTTTTTTTTTTTTTGAATGTTGCTCAGCTTATGTAATCGAAGAAGTGATTTGAATAAAATTGAACGATGAAGGGTTTCCCCCTCTTGGTTCATTTAATTCCATATACTATCTCCTTCGGACACTGCGAGAATGTGAGCCAACTCATCAGATTTAGACCGAACCCCAGGATAGGGTTGCCTACGTATCCTTTTTCAAGGAATCAGGTCATGGCGTAGTTCAGGCAAAGGTTCACTCGGGTATTAATACTCTCCTTTTTGCGCTCTAAATTTTGCCTGGTACCGCCTTTTCAGGTTTTCGGTCCAGCGAGCTCTTTTGAATTTTTGCCTTAAATTTTGCCTAGACCGCCCAGTGTGGGTTTTCGGCCTAGCAGGCTTGCTCTAAATTTTGCTTGGGTCGGTTCGCCCTTGCGATTTTCCGCCCAACGAGCATCTCTCAGGGGTAATATCGCTTGAGTTGATCCAAATTGACAAGATTGTTGAACTCGTTACCATCCAAATCAATAATCACTGCTGCCCCACCGTCGAGTATGGTCTTGATAATGTATGGTCCTGCCCATTTCGGCCTGAATTTTCCTCGTGGATCAAATATCGGTGCCCGAATCTCTTTCACGACCATGTCTCCTTCAATCAAATCCCTGGATTTCACCTTCTTGTTGAACGCGCGAGCGATTCTTCTTTGATACCCTTGAATGTGATACAATGCCCGCAACCGCCTTTCATCAAACAACATTAGCTCTGCGAACCTGTCGCTCAACCAATCGGCTTCGTTAATCTCACTTTCTATCATCACCCTCAGGGATGGTACTTCAAGTTCAATAGGAAGTACTGCTTCCATTCCGTAAACCAGTGAATAGGGTGTTGCCCCTGTTGGAGTTCGGATAGAAGTACGGTACCCCCACAATGCTAACGGTAGCTTCTCATGCCAATCCCTGGATGATTCAATGGTTTTCTCCAAAATGTTCTTGATTGACTTGTTTGCTGCTTCTACCGCACCATTAGTTTGTGGTCTGTACACTGTTGATTTGTGCACCTGAACATTGAACTCTTCTAGTACTTCTGCTGCCCTTCCCTTGAAATGCACCCCGTTGTCTGATACGAACGCATGCGGGACCCCATATCGGTAGATAATGTTCTGCTTAATGAAATGAGGCACTTGCACCGCCGTTAACGTAGCATAGGAAGCTGATTCTACCCACTTTGTGAAATAATCGATCGCCACCAAGATAAATTTGTGACCATTTGATGCTGGTGGCGTGATTTTCCCAATTACATCTATGCCCCATACTGAGAATGGCCAGGGGGTTGCCATTGTATGAAGCTCAGTTGGTGGAACATGCATGAGGTTAGCATGAACCTGACATTTATGACATCTTCGCACATACTGAACGCAATCCGTTTCCATGGTCAGCCAAAAATACCCTTGCCTCAAAATCTTCTTTGCCATCATCAATCCGCTCATGTGGGGACCACAGATTCCTTCATGAATCTCCTCCATCACCCTTTTTGTCACGCCCTCGATTTTTAAACAATAAAAAGTAAACATTTTTAGAAATAAAGTGCCACGTTTCATAAATCTTCTTCTTTTATCCCATTGGAAAACATGAATGGAAATAATAAATTGATTACATTATTCCAAACAAAAGGAGATTTTAAAAAAATAATAATGTTACAAACCCATGCTAGTTTTAATAAAAGTACACAATCATCTCCCAAAAGAGTACATACTAAGTTTTCAATAAGAGACATTAATCAATGATGCCTTCAAAAGATTGCATGCACTCCCAATGCACTTCACGTCATGCTCCTCATCGAACACCTGAAAATTGATAGGTTGAGCTACACTAGCCCAGTAGGAAAATCTCTACACAAACCCTATATATGTATGTGGTGCACAATGGAGGTGGGTGAACTTACAATACATAAGTCTGATTTTTAAAAGTTCTTCTTCCTTTAAAAACACGTATCGTCACACACACACACCCCGACACCTCGTATGCACACAAATACACTTCTTTAAGGTTTCAAGTTCATCAAAAGTGCCATTCTTGTTATTTGATTTCCATCACAACACAGTCATTCTCAAACAATCCACTCTTTCCTCTTTATACAAAATCAAATACAGTACATCTCAACGCCCCATTTCAATGCCCCCAAGTACACTATTCTTTCACATAACTACGCATTTTAATTTCTTCGATAAACATTTCCTCAACATCGAGATATCTCTCATAAAATGTAGAACGAATACCACACAACTCCCAACTCCACGAACACAATCAAATCAACGAAGGAACGTAAGGAATAATACACAACAAACAACACATAAACAACCACATACAACAAGCAACACACCACAATAACACACAACCAACAACACACCACAACAAACAACACAAAATGTCCGACTTCACAAACCAACAACTCTATTAAGGAATGCAAGAGACTAAAGGATTAGACACTCAAAACATCCCCCGCAAACAGTCTCACTTATCAAGAACTCAACATGTCAAGCCTTCCCAAACCCATTCGATCAAGGGCATTTTCGTAATTTCATCACGGGTCAAACCCATAAGTATCCCCATCAATTCATACCTCAAATATACTCATAAATATCTCAATTTCATTACTATGAAAGCAATTTGACATATACACATGAATATCACAAAGCCCCATTTCTTATCATAAGCCATAAACTAGAAACTTCACAATACTCCTATACGAAAATCATGTATAGAAATCAAGGATTTATATTCTAAACACATAGATATATGGAGAGAGGAGAGAAATCCCTACTTGATTGGGTTTTGAGCAAAACCCGAACTTCCGAAACTCAAGCTCCAAGCTTTCATGTGTCCGTGACGCATTCCACGCGTAATTTCAGCCGATACATCAACTTCAAATCAAAAACTGCTATCTTCTAGAAAGAGTTAAGATACAACCCTTACATACTTTCGAAGGTATACAAGTCTAGTTTCATAATCAAAAGGCGGATCGAAATTTCAAGCTTCCTAGACAAAAATATAGCCGTTCTCGTAACATGTGGCAATGCTGTCAACACAGCGAATTTCAGTACCACAGCCCAATCAAACATTTTTCATATTTTCTATATTTCAAATTAACTTCTGAAATTTTACCACAACATAGTAGACATGGGTGGGTATCTACAATAAAATTTTAGTAAATTTACCAGTTCTAAAAAAAATATCAAAAATTCGGCCAACACAGAGATCTGCAGAAAAACGGATGAAACTGAACAGTCTGACTTTGAAAAATCACCATAAATCGAGCTCTTAATGTTTTTGAATGATTTTTGTGCCAAAAGTTTCGTAGTGAAATGAACTTCAAAGTTCCAAGAGGGACCAAAGTCTAATTCGTACTTCAAAGATGAGAAAACAAGCAAACACAGAGGCTACACGAATCTGTCTTAGAGAAAATTTCCAGATCTGCAGACCCGATTTCAAAAATTCATAGTAAATCGAATTCTCAATGGATTTGAGTGATTCTAGCGGAAAAAGAAAGCTCTCTGAGTTAACTTTAATTCATCAGAAGAAACCAAAACCAAATTTCGAGTTTATGAAGGAGAAATCGACCAAAATCAAAGACCCAGTCAGCTGCAACAAACTACTGTACATAATGGTACATATACACGAATTTGTACATCAAAATCAACAAAAAACGACGGAGAGAAGAGGCATACGTGTAGAGATGAAGCTTGGGAGATGGAGGTGATGATCCCACGAGGTGGAGATGGCCGGACTTGGGCGGCCGAACTCTCTCTCTCTCTCTCTCTCTTCCTCTCTTCCTCTCTTCTTTCTTCTCTTCTCCCTCTCTTATTTTTTTTTTTCCAGACAATAAAAGGGAAAGAGGGAACAAGGGGTTAAAGGGGCACATGGGAGGGAGAGAGTGTCAGCATGCTCTCTCTCAAAACGAGGGAGCTAAAGGCAGTACAATTTACTCTGCGCGGTGTTCTAACTGTCCGGATTTCGATTTCAGAAAAATCTCAAAATATTCGTACTAACTTAGAAAATCGTGGGCAACGTCACCGTGTGCTCAGAATCATCTAAAAAAATTTTAAAAGTTGAACACGCATTACGATGTGATCCCGTGTAACATCATCGGACTGATTCGAGTCCCCCAACCATAATAGTTAAGCTAGTATCACTCACGTAGCTAAAAATAATTATATTCCACATTTTCATTATTTTATTTATTTATTTTTTTTTTAACACAAATTTGCGGGTCTTTACACTTTTTGTGTCATCACCATGGATGCACAATTTGTGCATGCCACAGTATGATCTTTTGTACAACCTTCCACCACAGATGATGTATTGTGATGCCAACCTTTGTAACGCTATCCGATCTTTCTTGTTTGCTCCTTCTGGATACTCTCCCTTCTCGACCAGATTCCAGATATCGTGGTACCAAGGCAGACCATCGTCAATTTCTCCAACATTCATCACATATTCATACGCTGGCCTATTCCTTTGTTCGATCATTATTGGTCTCATTCTTATTCCTACTGGTAATTCTACCATGGATGCCAGAGTAGCGAGTGCATCGGCGAACTGATTCTTCATTCTCGGTATATGAGTAAAAGTGACTTGCTCAAATTGATGAATCAGGTCGTCGAGGTCCTTATGGTATGGCTTCAACTTCTCTTCCCGCACTTTCCAATCACCATTGGCTTGAGAAACCACCAGATTCGAATCCCCTACCACTTCTAACTTCTTTACCCCGATTTCAAGAGCAGCTTCCATTCCAACAATACACGCCTCATACTCTGCCTGGTTATTGGTAACTTCGAAGTTTAACTTGAAAGAGAGGGGAATGTGCGGCCCTTCTGGCGAGACCAACAGTATACCGATTCCAAATCCTCTCTGGTTTGCAGCTCCATCAAAGTACAGCTTCCAAACATCCTCTGATACCGTCATAACATGCTCATCGGGAAACTGAAATTCAGTTTCCTCAGACCCCTCAATCGGGTGATTTGCCAGGAATTCTGCCACGGCCCTTCCTTTTACTGATTTTCGGGTCACATACTTAAGCTCAAATTCGGCCAATAAGAGCAGCCAACGTGCCAGCTTCCCGGTGAGTGCCGGTTTCTCAAATAGATATTTGAGGGGGTCCATCCGAGAAATCAACATCACCGAATAGGCTAGCATGTAGTGTCTCAACTTTTTGGAGGCCCAAACAAGAGCCCAGCACGTCTTTTCCAATGGGGTATATCTTTCCTCAGCTCCTACCATTTTCTTGCTTAAGTAATAAACAGCCTTTTCCACTCCGGCTTCTCCTTCTTGCGCCAACATGCATCCCATTGCCGATTGTGACACAGATAAATACAGGATCAACGGCTTGCCAGGTATCGGTGGCATCAACACCGGTGGACTTTGGAGATATTTCCGAATTGCCTCGAACGCCTTCTGACACCTATCATCCCATTTGAACGGCACCCCTTTCTTGAGCAGATGAAACATCGGCTCGCAAGTTGAAGTCAACTTGGCGATGAATCTACTGATGAACTGAATTTTTCCTAGGAAACTCCAGACTTCTTTCTCCGTTTTCGGTGGCTCCATTTCTAATATTGCTTTGATTTTTGATGGATCAACCTCGATTCCCCTGGTGGTGATCATGAACCCCAACATCTTTCCTGCGGTGACTCCGAACGTGCACTTTTGTGGATTGAGACGCATCCGATATTTCCGTATCCTTTCGAAGAACTTGCGCAATGCTGGGAGATGCCCTTCTCTCTCCTTCGCTTTCACGATCATGTCATCTACATACACCTCAACCTCTTTGTGCATCATATCATGTAACAATGTGGTTGCAGCTCGTTGGTAAGTCGATCCAGCGTTCTTCAATCCAAATGGCATAACCCGATAACAGAATGTCCCCCATTCTGTGGTGAAGGTCGTCTTCTCTCGATCCTCTGGTGCCATCAAGATCTGGTTATATCCCGAGAATCCATCCATAAATGACAGCAGTGCATGCCCCGCCGTGTTGTCCACTAGTACATCGATGTGGGGTAAGGGAAAGTCATCCTTCGGGCTGGCCTTGTTCAGATCTCTGAAATCCACACATACCCTAACTTTACCATCCTTCTTGGGTACCGGCACAATGTTTGCAACCCATTGTGGATATTCAGTTACCATTAGAAAACCGGCGTTGAACTGTTTGGTGACCTCTTCTTTGACTTTTTCAACCCAATCTGGCCTGATTTTCCGTAATTTCTGTTTCACTGGCTTTGCGCCAGGGTACAAGGGGATTCGGTGTTGCACAATTTCAGGATCGATTCCGGGCATATCTGCATGGGACCAAGCGAAAACATCTTCGAATTCTTTGAGTAAATCAGTGAGCAACTTTTGTTCCTCTGAAGATAGCCCGGAACCGATTTGAACCATGCGAGGGTTTTCCTCATTTCTCAAGTTTGTTGAAATAACTTCTTCTTTTATTGGCTGAGCATGCCTTTCATTTTCCCTTTCGATTAGAGACTTAAGTTCTTTGGGTATTTCTCCCTCGAACTCAATCTCATCATCGTCAGGGTCAACACAATTTATTTCGGGAACAGCAAAGTAAGCGAAATCACAATCCATTTCATTCATGAAACCCTCAGGGGTGCGGTACATTGCAGTGGACTCGAACTCGAAAGAAAAGTGATGACGTGGAGTGGCACGTGGCGCGATCTCCGACTCAAAGCTAGGTACAGACTCAGACTCAGAATTAGACTCAGACTCGGTGAAAGTGCCAGTGAATTTTACAACAGGTGTGAAAGTGCAATTCTTATATCCTCCTACAGCATCCACAATCAGCACGCTGGGGTCTTCAAGGGCCTCCTGCCCGAGCATCATCACTGCTGGCTCCTCTTTATCCTTACCTGTCGGACTGACCTCATCAAACATTGACATCAAGATCCCACCATCCAAAGCTTCCATCCAATCTGCTTTAAGGTCTTTCACCAATTTCTCCACTTTTTCATGCTCATCTTCGCTATCCCAAGCATCATTAGCAAAGATTTCGAATCCAGGGTGCACCTCTCCACTTATTTCATTTACGAATGGCTCAGGCTGGCCGTGATATGGTGCATTTGACCCTTCCTTGACAAAACGAATCTGACGGTTTGCGCGGCTGCTTGCCTCTTTGGATTTTCCCTTTTGCATTTCCTTTAGTGTAGGTTCATACCCCAACCCAAAACGGCCTCGTTGAGAAGGGAATTCTGGAAACTGAGCCACCCCCTGGTGAGTTCGACCCAAGCCAGTGCCTGGCAGATATGACATCCTCCTCATCATCTCAAGAACAGTGGTGCTGATTGAAAAATCATCATCAATACGAAGCGTGAATACACCACCGGATGTATCGAAAGCAAAACCTCCAAGTTGGATGTCATTCTCATCATGCATAATTTCTAGCAGGGGAGCATTATCTTCAGCATGAGGGCGAATGCCTGTGTCTCCGTAGAGAGCAACCGTCCCGCTTTCCAAACCAAGCAAAACCTTTTGATGCAGAGTAGATGGAACTGCCATTATATCGGGACGATGCATCCAAGGACGTCCCAACAGCAAGTTGAATGAAGCTGGAATCTCAAGCACATGAAACTCTACTGTCGATTTAAACCCTTCCGCAGCAATCTCCATTTCAACAGTCCCAAGCACATTGCGACGGGTGTTATCGTAAGCCCGAACAGTGAGACTAGATGGCGTGAAGTCCTTTGGCTTAAGTCCCAAACACAGAGCTGTTCGGAGAGGACAAACATTGAGCGCAGATCCGTTATCTATCAGTACAACCGGGATCCATTTCCCCATGCACTTCATGGTGACATGCAAAGGCTTGTTGTGGTCAGTTCCCTCGAGCGGTAAATCAGCTTCGGTGAAGGTTACAACGTGCTTGGTTGGTTTGGTAGCACTGGTAGGTTTGGTAACAATGGCAGCCATCATAGCTTCCGGGGTAATACCAGGAGCAACCTCCATGCAAGACAGTGTTTGAGCAAGTTTCTGGCGATGTTCGCTGGAACTCATGAGTAATCCCCAAATGGTTAAGGCGACTGGAGTTTTCTCAAGTTGTTTTTGGATGGAGTTTTCTTCGGCTGTTGGTGGAGGTTTTGGACGTGGCATACGACTGTTGGTTGTAGAGGTGGTGTGGGACTGGTTGGCTGATGGGTTAAAAAGGTTTTGGAAATCGGTAGGGTTGGCAATCGGGTCATTCGGATTGTTTGGGACTGAGTTATTTTGTGGAGCTTGGTTACTTTGAGGAGCTGGGCTAACATGAGGCTGGTTTGTGGTGTTAGGAGGTGGGTTAGAGGTATTTCCCGTGAACATTTGAGGAGGCTGGTAAAACCGACCACTTCGAAGGAGATGAAGAATAGAGTCAATATCATCCCCCCACAAATCAGTGTAATCCGTGTAAAAATCCACAAGATCCCCCTCCGCTTTTCTCTTTCCCTTGGCAATGCTGGCTTCTTTCAAACCCTTAGTAATTCCCTCCACAGTCGGTTCACTCCACACGTCTCCATTTTCCATTGTGGCTTCGTTAACAGCCCAAACCTCGTCATTCCCTACCCAAAGTGGAGCAAGGGCTACACCCTCATTTGGGTTGGCCCATACATTAGCCAAGACATTTTCTTCCATTTGCTGATCCCAAATGTCGGGTAAACCACCGTTCAACACCATGATGTTGCAATTTTCTGGAATTTGCACCTGAGGTGCTGGGAGATTCTCATCAACTATGTAGTCATATGGTGTGAACTCTATCCCTTCCGTCATTCGATTTATTGCATGCTCGCTCATCATGGAGAAATCGGGACGGCCTTCCCACAGCGGTGGCATTGGAACCAGGTATGTCTCATCAAAGAACATGGGGAGTGTGGACCCATCCAAAGGGTCATTGGGGTCCATGAGCTGCCATTCTGTTGGTGTGGGATCCCACTCATCTTCCTGTGCATCATTGGGTGCCTTAACTTCTTCTTGCCAATTTTGTCCTTGTCCTTCTTCCACAGGCTGTTGGTTTTGCATTACAGGCAATGGTTCCCCAAACAGATTAAGAAGCGCAAACCCATCAAGCGGATCGGCGAACATTGGATTCCAAAACTGGTTAACCATGTCAGCAAGTGGAGGTTCTTCGTTAAACTGTATTTCCTCGACCGGCCATGCCTCTTCATTTGCTACATTGTTGGCGACCATTAGCTCGTACTCCCGAGCTTCCATAGCCATCATCAAATCTCCCCATTTTTGCCATACAGTGGGGTCCAAGTGGGCATCAAGAAAGCATATCTCGCGCTCGATTGGTATTGGTACGATGGGTTTGGGATCTGTTTCGGGTATGATGTACTGGCTTGGGTCAAATGGGGTAGAGCTTGGGTCTTTTTGGGTGGAGCTAAGGGTTATCTGCCCTATGTCAATGTTTCTTTTATGAGCAGGCAAAGGGTTGGTGACGACATTAGGCTTTTCGGTTGGATCTCGAATTTGTTTATTATCGATGAGATCTTGAATCTCATGACGTAGTCGTTGGCATCTTTCAGTGGGGTGGCCAGGTGTTTGGTGGAAAATGCAGAAGGTGTTTGGGTTATAGGATGGTGGGGGATTTTGTGGAGGTGGAGCTGGCTGGAGTGGTTTAATCTTTCCCTGTTGAACGAGCCGTTCAAAAACAACAGGAAGAGGTAAGGGAAGAGGGGTGAAAACACGTCGTCCTCTTTGGTTTTGAAGTGGTTGAGTTGATTGGGCTGGTTGGGACAAGATAGCATTTATGGGCTCGGTTTTATGTGACTGGTGATTCATGGAGCTGGACGAGGTGCCGGTTGTGTAGCTAGGGTTTGCGTATAGGGAAGAGGTGTTTCCAATGTAGTTTCGTTTGGGCTTGGGAATGGGATCTCCTTTCTTCAATACCCCGCTTTGCATGGCTTCTTCAATTGACAGACCCATCTCAAAATAGGTCTCAAAATTATGTGCTTGCGCCATCACCATGTACTGAGCCAAATCAGGTTGAAGGTTCTTGGTTATGATGCGCATTTGGTCCTTATCACTGGGACGATCGGTCATTTGCGCGGCTTTTGCCCTCCACCTTTTCACGAATTCCGCAAAAGATTCTCTCTCCTTCATCTTGATACTCTCAAGCTCCCGAGTAGTGACTTTGAGTTGCACATTGTATTCATACTGCTTGATAAAAGCTGCCACCATTTCTTCCCAAGTCTGTCTCTTTGTAATGTCAAGGGACAAGAGCCATTGAAGTGCGGGCCCTGTAAGAGTTTCATGGAACATTTGTGCCATGGCAGGCTTATCAACATCTTGCAATGAAAGTGAGCTAACATATGCTTGGATGTGTCCTCTCGGGTCTCCGGTCCCATCAAATTTCTCGAAGTCCACATGTTTGAACTTTTTAGGGAGCTTGGCGCCTGGGAAGATACATAGTTTGTCCATGTCGAAACCGGTGATGGCTCGCTGCTCACTTTTGGACACAGACTCTTCAAGCTTAAGAATCTTGGCTAGCATTTCAGCCAATTGAGGATTTTCAGGGGGAGGTGGTTGTTCTGGATGTTCATCATTAGGAATCTCCTGATCCCGAGCTTCACCATCGGGTACTCGCTGCTGAGGTGGGGGGAGTCGACTCTGGATGTTTACCATAATCGCCATAAGTTGGGAGATTCGGGTATCATTCCGGACCCTTTCATCTTGCATCTCCTTTCTGAGCCGCTCAAATTCATTAGGGGGATCTTGCTCCTGTTCAGCCGACATACTTGTTTCAGACTTTGGCGATAAAGATCGAGACAATCTCTGTCCGGGAGGTCGAGTCCAAACAGGTAAGGTCTTCTTCTTCTTTGCAGGCCCAATGGTTTAAAACTGAACATAAAGCAAAAGCCAGACTCAGTTTGCAGCTCTGAATGCCAAATACAAGAACAAGGGTGCCTAAGATCACGCGTCGCTCCTCGCCCAAAGTTAGTCCTACTTCTAGGCCTAGGGATTAAGCTACCGGTTTCGGATCTCACTTGGAACCGTTCGCACAGCAAATTGTATCAACACCACGGGTAGGTCATTACTCGGTGGGTACGGCGTTTCAACCTAAGCCTAAATGTTGACGCCGTAGCACTTTTCTTAACCATCCGAGACAAAGCAATGAGGTGCCGCCATCCAGATACAAGCGGTTCCAAGGCTAGTCCGAAACACGGGCGGCCGTTCGGGCACGACCAACACCGGAGGTATCTCAAACTCCGTGGATTTTAAGTCTCCTAGACTACATGTACAATCTTAGGGTTAGTCTACCGGATCCGAATCTCACTTAAGATCATTGCACAGAAGATTTTCCAACACCCCGGGTAGACCATTACTCGGCAGGTTAAACTCCAAACTTGTTGGAATCAGAGCCAATCACTTTTCTTGATCATCCGAGACAAAGCAATTTGGATGTTGCAATCCAGATACTAATGACCTTAAGGCTAGTTCAAATCACGGTGGCCGTTCGGGCACGACCAACACCGGAGGTATCTCAAGCTCCGTGGATTTTAAGTCTCCTAGACTAAAATTGACAGCTTTGGAAGATTGCCTCAGTCCTCAAGTTTTCTTTTAAGTGATAATTCCTTGATATCGGATGGTCGGATTTGGGAAATCCTGGTCCACACGAATTCCGACAATGATCTAAGATCAGATGCCTAAGGGCGATTGACCCTTCTCGGGCCAATGTCCCTTAAACCCGTTTAGATCAGTGTTTAGGAATTTGATGATCTAAATTTTCCCACGTCCGGCCGTCCTAAAGGCTAACTTGCAAGAACAACGCGCACATGGGATGCACGATTCATCATCGGGCCGAGGCAACCTTCTACTAACTGTAGAGGCACAAAAGTTAAATGGGATATCTACACAGAATGTCTATACAAACGACGCTCGCGACGACTATACACAATGCAAATGCATGAATGCAACATGGCATGGCGAGGAAAGCGGTAACACATAGCACGTAACAAGATGGAGCATGTAAACTTAACGCACGGGTGGGTTGCTAAACGTGGGGTTCTATGGTTAATTATATGCAAAGGCCGGTTTTGGTTTGAAAGGGTACCCCGGACTCAAAGCCAAAGTTGTCTCCCACCACCAAGGATCCCGCAAGGTGATGGTAATAGCGACAATTGTGACTTATCACGGTCGGGGGGTGCTGAGCATTTCGGGATTCCCCGTCACCGGCAAGCCGGGCGGGATTGCCGAAACACGTCAGCGGGGCTAGTAACCATGCACGTGCAATGCAAAAGTCTAGAAACAAATGTTTTCGAAAATCCCTTAAACACCTTTCAAGTCTAGCTCTCTAAATTAATGCATATTTCAAAGTAATTACACAAGTGCAATTAAATAAAAATATACATTAACAATCGATCCCCAGCGGAGTCGCCAGCTTGTGAACACCCGAAAATGATTTGGAAATTACGATTATGATTTTGGAGTCGCCACCCGGGTTTAAGGACCATACCCGAGAAACCGGTTTTTCAAAAATGACTCTTTTGCCCTTACTTTGGAAAAAGCTTTTACCGGTGCATCATTACCAAGATTTCTCGGGTTCGGGAGCTAAGTTACAAGGGGGGAAGGTTTTTAAGGCACCCCCCTCGCCCGGCTATGGAAACCGGTCTTTACTTAGTACTTAAGGGATTTTTAGAAAACACTTGCTTCTTAAACTCAAATCACATGAACAAGATAACAATGTAAAGATCATCACAATTAATCATATGAAAGTGGATGCTTGTGATCATGTAAATGTCATGGCTTGATAGTAGGATGACATGAATATTGATAATAGTAAGTATAAACTGTGAATAAAATGACACAAAAGCTTTTTGGAACCCTTTTTGCAAGATTAAATCAACCCTTTTGTTTTCTTTCAAGCACCTGAAAGAGTGCTTCAGGCGCATGACATGGGTTCAGGCGCCTGAAGGGATGTGCTTCAGGTGCCTTAAGGATGGTTCAGGTGCCTGAAGGGATGGTTCAGGTGCCTGAAGGGATGGTTCAGGCGCATGGAATAGCCTTGACGGCTTCTTTTGGTTTTTGGTTTGGAAGTGTTTGGTAGGTTTTGGTTAAATTCCAATCATCCATTTTAAGTTCTAAAAAGTGTTTGAAAGTTCATTTTCATCATCGGGAATGCTACAGATTTTCATAAGCCCAAATTGGGGTGTCTACACTACCCCAAAGAAGAAAGTCAGAAAAGAGAAGGAATCTGCTCAAACTTCTGTTTCTGCAACTTCGAAGTCAGGTAATTCCTTTTAAAAAGTCCAAATTGACCTTTTAATTTCTTTATGAGTCATTTGACCTTCTTCTCCCTTTTTGAACAGTCAGTAAAAGAAAAGGGGATATAGAGCAAGAAGTCAGTCAGGAAAAACCAAAACTTGCAAAGGTTTATGAGGCTTCGAAGAGAAGAAGAATTTTTTTGATTAAAGAACCAGAGGAAGACGAGACAGAAAATGTCACCATTGGCCAATTTGTGAAAGGCAAGCTTTTGTGACTTCAGTTTCATCAAGGCCCTTAAACTTACTTTTATATGTCTCATCTTTGGTTATTAATCTATATTTTTTTTTTAGATAAGAAGGCAAAAATCTAGGCATGCTGAAGCTTCGAAGGCTTTTTCAGAACCAATCCAACATATTCCTGTTGAAATTCAAAAGCCCATTGGTCCTTTTACAACTGATGTTACTGACACTTCAAAATCTGATACAGCTGCAACACAGGAGACTACTTTTACTACCATAGAAAAACTTGCTGAAAGGGCTAAAGTTCTCAAATCCCAACCACAAGTCATAGTTCAAGGCATGTCTCTTCCTGTTATCAATATTGTAGCAAGAGCCATGGTTTCAGAGAGTATTAGAAAAAGACATACTGAGGCACCTGTATCAACTGTTACTGGTCTTGCTGCAGGAACCTTGACTCCTGATATGATGGTTGAAGAACATATCTCTGAAGATCTTCTTGACAATGAGCCTTTGCAAGAGAAAGTTCCTTTAAGTGAAGAAGTGTTGAATTAAGACCAACTCAATCGGCCTTCTATGAAAGCTAGAGAAACTACTTCTACAAACCTTTCATATGTTGGGACTGACAAAATTTTTGAAACTGACATTCCTGTTCAACATGTTGATGTCCTTGTCTCCAAAGATGATAGAAGTTTGTTTCCTGAGATTGATCTCAACACTTTGGTAACCAAAACTTCTGACCAGGCTAAAGCAATGATTGAGGAAGCTGCTCTTGATCCAGTTCCAAGGACTGATATTCCAGTAATCCCAATTTTAACAGAACAGATCCCTCCATTTGAGGTATTGTAACTTATTATAATTTCAGCTTATAACCACCATATGTTATTTAAGGGATACTTAAAATATGTGTGTATATTTTCTTCTTAATCAGGACACTGGCGCTCCCCTTGAAACTAATATTGGTGATCTTCCTCCATTTGATCAATTCAATTTGAGAATGAGTGATTTCTATCTAAGAATCACTAATCCAAGAGCTCCAATTGACCTTCCAGAATCCCCAATAGTTCAACTCAGAGCTCGACATAGTTCATCTCATCCTGAGTTGGTTAAACCTACCTTTACATCGGAAGAGATTCAAGAATTGAAGGAACTTCTTCAGCAATCTTCGAAATTAGATTTTGAAACTTTGGTTGAAGGAGATTTGAAAATGCAACTAGACATCTGTTGTCAAGCTGCCTGGGTATTGAAACCTACTGATCAAGATCTACATAAACAACTCTTGACTAAGGTTTCTGAATTTCAAATGAAAGCCCATCAACTCTATGAAGTTCAAGAGAGACATCTTCAAAGATAGAGTTTGAAGGCAGCATTGTCAAGTGCAGATGATGAAGCCCAGAGTGTGATTTCTTCTTATGAAAAAGATGCCATCGGGCTACACCAGTTGAGGGAAGAGGAAGCTCAGTCAGAGGAAGCTCTGCTTAAAGTCAGAGGAGCAATTGCTCAAACAACTTCTAACATGCAAGCTTCTATGAACAAGGCTTCTTCAGCAGTTGCAACTATGAAAGATCTTGAAAGTCAGCTGCAACGAACCACTGAGCAAGAAGGAATTTATAATTTTGTCTGTACCAGAGGTGCTCGTGTATTGAATGACTTGAACAATATAATTGTACAGTTCTTAAGTAATGAATGACATGCCTTTTTGCTTTCAATTTCATTCATGCTTGAACTACTTTGTATGTTGATCTCATTCAATTGAACTTCGATCATTAAATTTGCTTGTTCTAATGATTAACCTTGAACAACACAAGCAAAAATAAAAGACAAACTCCCTTTTAGTTTGATCTTTTATTAAAGGATTCCCAAATGGTTGGGACATAAGCCTTTAAGTATCTTCCATTAATTTTTCTTCTATGAACATAACCATTTAAATCCTTTAAATGGTATGCCCCTCTCTTAAGAATTCTATGTATTTGGAAAGGTCCTTCCCAGTTTGGAGCCCATTTCCCAAGTCCTTGTTTTCTTTCTTTGATAGGTAACATTACTTTCCATACTAAGTCACCTATATCAAAGCTTCGAACAACCACTTTCTTGTTATAACTTCTGGCTACTCTTGATTTCTGTAGCAAAATTTGATTCAGAGCTTTAATTCTTTCTTCATCTATTTCTTCGAGCTCCATATACATTGCTTGGTGATATGCTCCAATATCGAAATCGTTTTGAGAAGCAACTCTTTGTGACCTTACCACAATTTCCATTGGTAAAATAGCATCATGCCCATATGTTAGAGCAAAAGGAGTAGTCCCTGTACTAGTTCTTTTAGTGGTTCGATATGCCCATAACACATTTAAAAGTAAACTTGGTCATTCCTCTAGATTTCTATCAACCATTCTTTGAATACCTCTTTTGATAATCTTGTTGGTTGATTCTGCTTGGCCGTTTGACTGAGCAATAGAAGGAGTAGAATTGATTAAAGAAACTCCATGAGAAGCTGCAAAAGCTTTTACTGCTCTACCTTCAAAAATGGATCCATTATCTACTGTTATAGTTTCTGGAGATCCAAATCTATAAATAATACCTTTGATAAATTCACTGACTTGTTCTTGAGATACACTTTCAAAGGCTTGAGTTTCGACCCATTTGGTAAAGTAATCAGTAGCTACTAAAATGAATTTATCCCCATTTCTAGAGGCAGGATAAATCATGTCAATCATATCCATAGCCCAACCTCTGAATGGCCAAGGCTTAACTACATATTGTAATTCAGTAACAGACAATCGTTTAAGAGGTCCTGTCTTTTGACAAGCTTGACATCCTGCTTGACCGAAATCCTATACCTAACTTAATGGGTTGCCCCAAGCGTAGGGCGGAGACCGGTGTAGCACAATACCCGGTAAGACCGGAATCGAATCCACAGAGAAGGTGGAAAGTGCTCACTAAAAACTCGGGATGCTAGTTTAACACGGCTCTTAGGTAGCCACCCTTGTGATTTGATTGGTTAATTAACTAAATTAAGAGGAAAAACTTATTTTGATTAAATAACTTAAAAGGAAGTACGGTCGTAGGGTTCATAACACGGTGACCAGGTCCGGACGTTTCATGCTCCATTCGTTGTTTCCAAGAGAACGGTTGATTTTAGAGAGAAAAGGTTACCCCGAAAGATGCGAATCCTCGCGGTCGCCGTTGCCCATGTACACCGAAGAACAAGTTTTGGTCCCCCGTTCCTCGCGTTACATGGGCTCCAACGAAGCTCGGATTCGTCCAACGGAAGCGCTTTATTAACCTAAAATTGCTTTTTCCATTATTGATTGTAACAATCAGAGCAAGAACAACTCCATCCCTAGCCACTGCGTGTTAATCACCCCGCGACCATACTTATGAATCTACTCACTCATATTGAAACGAACAGATAACATAATTCTGAAACAAAACATGCTATTCAACTTGAATATGAATTAAACAAAGATTCGAATCTCAGAACACGGACAAACTCCCGCGAACTGAGATTAATGTAAATAAACAGAAACGTTACCGAAAGAAAGAACGGCTGCGAAAAACTAAGAAAAACCTCGCAAAGTTCGAACCCTAATTCGGAACAAAAATGAGGTATTTATCCTCCCCCGAAGTCAACACACGTGGCAAGTCAAAACGGGCAATTTAAGACCCTAGGTATCGATACAGGAGAAGTCCTGTATCGATACCCAGACGTTCTGTTCCCAAATTGGCACACGGGTATCGATACAGGAGAAGTCCTATATCGATACCGGAACCCCTAAAATGACTTCCAAGCTTGTTTGGCCGTCCTCACTTGGGTCCCACCTGTCCCCAACACGCCCGACCGCCATGTGTCCACTTTACGCGCTCTTTCCGACCTATTCCCTACAAAACAACCAAAAAATAAGAAAAACCAAAGACAACACAGCATCAAGTGGAAAATGGAATAAATCGCGCCTCTAACGCGCTAATTCGCCCTACTTAGGCGCTTATATCTGTGATATTGCGCGCCTATCACACCCCCCAACTTGAAGGTTGCTAGTCCCGAGCAACAAAAAGAATAAAAATAAAATAAAAGGATAGAGCTTTTAAACCCCCGGGCGGCCCCGGTAGGACGAGTGAAGTCTCGTGAGGGTTTTCAGCAGTGATAACCCACAAAACACAAAGGACTCGGACATTTGGATGCAACTCAACCCAATCAATAGCTTCTCGGAACACTACAGTGACTGTCAGGCAAGTCAAAGACAAGACATTTCATCCATGGACAAAGTTAAACAAGTGAACTTCGCAGCAAACTTAGCACCAAAATTAATCCTCTCACCTACGATCGGATAGGAATTTATCACATAACATGCGTGTAAGTGAGAATCACACATAGAAATTCACTAATCCCGAAAACAGTTCACACAATATCAATAGCCCGGTGTGTCTCTAAAACTCACCCCTTCCCCTAATGATTAATCTTTTTCTTTTTTCCCTCTTTTTTTTTGTTTTTGTTTTTCTTACCACTTTTTTCTTGTGGTCGTGCAATGCCTGGATCTGTCGAGCTTTCTAGTTGACCCATGTAACGAGCTTTAGGTCAGTCATCCCCAAGCCAAATGGCCTTAGGGTACCAGGTTTAAAGAGACCCCTCAGACTTAATTGCTCGAGTAAAAAAGGCTTTAGGGAGAGACCCAGACTAACCACATTTAACCAATGCCTTCACAAGGTCTATCCATCTTGTAATGCGAACAATACGGTGGGAGCAAACCCCGATTGCCCGAATACTCAATGAACGCCCGGATAAGCAATACCAATTTAGCGCACAATGTAGGAAAGGGGTTCCAATTAGCCCGTGGGCGCAATCAACTAACACCGAAATATCAATAATATGTAAACTAAATTCAAGGCTAGTGAATGCTCAGAGTGGGACAGTGCGCGTGAAAAGCATGAACTCAAGTGATCAAATACTATCCAACTATAGATGATATGGCTAACTGAGTGCTTCCTAAACATCATGTTCACGAGCTTAAGTCTATTCATGAAATCGTATCGAGACTCCGACTCGCACAACAACCACTAGCGCTAATTAACAGTCATCAACCAAGAATAGTTACACCCAAGCATCCAAATTCTTTTTTTTTTTTTTGTACGAATGAAAAACATGTACGAAGTACACCCTCCCCCCAACTTGAAGCATGCTATGTCCCCAGAGCATGGAGACACACAAAATAAAATAACAAGGGGAAGAACTGGACCTCTCAGTGGCAGCCAACCACCATGACCTCGGCCGATGTATGAGGAATTTCGGGTACTCTCTCCGTGCACCCTGCAAAAAACATCAGTCCCGCCCGCTCGTGGAAGCCGGGCCACAACAAGAAATAAAGAATATGAAGAACACCACCAGACATTCACGCAGTGTCACGTGTCATACTTTTCTCCCCATCCCCCAACTTGAATGGAAGAGTGGGTGGCTATACAAGACCATCATGTTTTTTTTTTTTTTTTGCATTAATTTTAATTGGGAGAGAGAGAGATCTTTGAAACGTGGAATTCGAAAATTAATCAAATCCACAACGATGAATCCCATGAATGCACCACCCCACGCTAAGCTTTGCACTAAAAATTGAACTCGGCCAAACCACAAGAAAAGATACTTCGAGTAAAGCAATTGCCGAGTTCGTCTTAAAAATGGACGCATCTCTGAATGCTCCCGTAAGACCAAATCAGGTTTCAGGCAATTGACAAATTTTATAATGGACGGATGATAAACAAAATCAAACTCGTCAACACCGAGGAAGTCAACATGTTGCACTTCCTTTAAGACTGGTTGTTCAAGTGAACTCACCCCAACAGAGTCTGGTTGCCTAGAAGGGGAAGACTTAAAAGGAAGACATTCAATAAGAAGCTCGCTGCTTCCTTCCCACTTGATTGCCTCTTCTACAGCAAGATCAGATGCGGTCCAGCTTGTTGCTCCTATGTGTTCTGTCCACATGTCTAACACTTCCCTCTCTTGATCCACCCCGAGGGACGAGGGAACCTCTACCGCATAAGTATCATTACTCAGAAAACAAGCATATTTAAACAAGTTTGACAGTGGCTCTAACTCTAACTTAGGCGGTTGGACCAACAATGGCTCAGGGCCCGGGTCCCAGGCGACTCCGCACAAATCTCCCGTTGCTAACAAATCCATCAAACTACCAATCTCGGGAGAATCTAAGAATGACGCCTCTTCAGCGGTAAGAGCAACTTCCAGAGGATCTTTAAACAACACATTGTCGACATGCTCCTGAACGAGCGTGTCGACCAAACATACCGCAGACTCCTCTTCATCATCCTTGCTGCGAGTATTCTCATTGTAAACATCGACCCCTAACTTTGGTTCCACTAATAATTGCACTCCCTCCAAGTTCGGCTGTTCAACTAACTCAACCCCAACAGGGGAATTGTCCTCTAACATATCATCACAAGGAGGGGAAGACTCAAGGGAAAAACGTTTGTCATGGAACTCGCCACCCCCTACAGACTCTGAAAAGTGTTCAGCGCACAAAGGCCGGTCAACTCCTCGATCTCTAGACTCACAGGAGCGAAAAAGGAAAACGTAGGCGGCCCGAATTAACAGTGAAAGATACATTGGAGGGGATTCATTTTTCTCCTTGGGCTTAAGTGGGGAACACTGGGCAGTGAGCTCCTCATTCCCTCTAAACTCGGAAGACTGTTGTAAGCCCAAGTCAACCTCCTCTACATCGTTAGATAAACCTACTTCCTCTTCCTTAGGAGTAAACTCCTCATTCCCTCCAAACTCGGAAGGTTCCTCCAAACGATCATCAACCCGTCCCTCAATGAGAAGTGGGTCGACCTCCTCTCTTCTATTGACTTGAGGCGGAGAAGGAAATGGCTCCCACTCCTGTTGGATTTGTCCCACTGCCTCTGTGAGTTGAGTCAACTGGGACCTAAGGTCCCCAATTGCTTGGGTGGTTTCCGCGGTGAAGGACATTTGCGATCGCACAAAAGTCTGTACCATCTCCTCAAACTCGTCATCATGAGGGGGATAAGTCAGATCTGGGGGTGGGCCAGTAGAATAAGGATCAAACCTTTGTGGGTCTTGGAAAAAGGGAGCCAAATTGGGTCGTGTGGGTCTCATAGTCCCAAAAGGGTTCAGGACTTTGTGCCAATTGACTCGAAAAAATGTTTGAGTAATGCTCGTGATCCCAAGAGGACACAAAGGTACCCGGTTGACTTGAAGGGATATTCTCGTAACCCCAAGTAAAATTTTGTATTTGTGCAGATTGACTCGAAGGAATACCTACTTGGCTCTCAAAATTCCAATAGGGTTCATTAATTTGTGCAAATTTACTCAACAGCATACTATGGTGTCGCTCTAACTCCCTAGGGGTATCAAGAAGGCCCATCAGTTTTTTTTTTTTTTTTTTTTTTTTCAAGACACAAAACACTTACCAGTCGACTGACTCCAGACGACTCAACCTAGAAACAAAACGATGCTAAAAACAAAAGACACTTTTTTTTTTATTGACTCAGATAAAAACACAAAGATACTAACCCGAATTCTTAACACCTCTTGCCGTTCCCCGGCAACGGCGCCAAAAATGCTTGACCGAAATCCTATACCTAACTTAATGGGTTGCCCCAAGCGTAGGGCGGAGACCGGTGTAGCACAATACCCGGTAAGACCGGAATCGAATCCACAGAGAAGGTGGAAAGTGCTCACTAAAAACTCGGGATGCTAGTTTAACACGGCTCTTAGGTAGCCACCCTTGTGATTTGATTGGTTAATTAACTAAATTAAGAGGAAAAACTTATTTTGATTAAATAACTTAAAAGGAAGTACGGTCGTAGGGTTCATAACACGGTGACCAGGTCCGGACGTTTCATGCTCCATTCGTTGTTTCCAAGAGAACGGTTGATTTTAGAGAGAAAAGGTTACCCCGAAAGATGCGAATCCTCGCGGTCGCCGTTGCCCATGTACAGCGAAGAACAAGTTTTGGTCCCCGTTCCTCGCGTTACATGGGCTCCAACGAAGCTCGGATTCGTCCAACGGAAGCGCTTTAATAACCTAAAATTGCTTTTTCCATTATTGATTGTAACAATCAAAGCAAGAACAACTCCATCCCTGGCCACGGCGTGTTAATCACCCCGCGACCATACTTATGAATCTACTCACTCATATTGAAACGAACAGATAACATAATTCTGAAACAAAACATGCTATTCAACTTGAATATGAATTAAACAAAGATTCGAATCTCAGAACACGGACAAACTCCCGCGAACTGAGATTAATGTAAATAAACAGAAACGTTACCGAAGCAATGCGAGAATCAGCGAACAAACTTCAAAAACTCAATGGAACAAGCTCCGGAAAGTAACAACTCCAAAAGAAAGAACGGCTGCGAAAAACTAAGAAAAACCTCGCAAAGTTCGAACCCTAATTCGGAACAAAAATGAGGTATTTATCCTCCCCCGAAGTCAACACACATGGCAAGTCAAAACGGGCAATTTAAGACCCTAGGTATCGATACAGGAGAAGTCCTGTATCGATACCCAGACGTTCTGTTCCCAAATTGGCACACGGGTATCGATACAGGAGAAGTCCTATATCGATACCGGAACCCCTAAAATGACTTCCAAGCTTGTTTGGCCGTCCTCACTTGGGTCCCACCTGTCCCCAACACGCCTGACCGCCATGTGTCCACTTTACGCGCTCTTTCCGACCTGTTCCCTACAAAACAACCAAAAAACAAGAAAAACCAAAGACAACACCGCATCAAGTGGAAAATGGAATAAATCGCACCTCTAACGCACTAATTCGCCCTACTTAGGCGCTTATATTTGTGATATTGCGCGCCTATCACATCCCTTTGCATAATCAATGCAATCTTTAAGATAGAAGACCAATAATATTCATACCTTTGAATCAACCATCTCATCTTAATTCCTGCTTGATGGGCACCACAGATACCTTCATGGACTTCTGCCATAACTTTAAAAGCATCAACTTTATTTAAGCACTTAAGCAAAAGTCCATCTGCTCCTCTTTTGAACAATTCTCCATTATACATAATATAATTAACAGACCTTAACCTTGTTGCTCTATCTGTTTTAGCATCAGGTTTTGTTAAATAATCAATCAATGGTTGCCTCCAATCATTTTGACTAGAAGAAGTTGTAATTTCACATACTTCGAAGTTCACACTTCTATCCTTGAGCATAGGGAGAAATTTTCTCAAGGTCAATTGACAAAATTCCCTGTTTTCATTAGTGATAAACTTAAATCCTTAGGCCATTTGAGCTATTGCATCTGCTTCTCCATTAAAGAATCTTGGTATATATGTAAAAGTGATCATATGAAATTGTTAATTAACAATTTCACATATTGATAATAAGGTTTTAAACTAGAACTATGACAACTGAATTCTCCATTGACTTGATTTATGACCAATTGAGAATCTCCAAATACTTCAACTATGTCAACTTTCAAAGTAAGCAAAAGTTCTAGACCCATAATTAAGGCTTCATATTCTGCTTGATTATTTGTGCATTCCCCCTCATTTATCTGAAATCCAAATTTAGTTTTCAGACCTAAGGGAGATTCCAGAATAACCCCAATTCCAGCCATTTGGAGTGTTTTCGAACCGTCGAACCACATTTTCCATGGCTTCATTGTTACTGTATCAACATCAGCTATCTCTGGAGTCTCAATTTCATTCGGATGATCAGCCAAAAAGTTAGCTACTGCTTGTCCTTTAATTGACTTTTGAGGAACATATTCTAGATTAAACTCAATTAGAGATACAATCCATTTCCCAATTCTACCACTAAACACAAGTTGAGACAACATATACTTCATAACATCAGTCTGGGAAATTACATAAGTTACTCTAGGCATCATATAGTACCTGAGTTTATTCGAAGCAAAGAACAAAGTTAAACACAACTTTTCTACTGCAGAATACCTACTTTCACAATCATTAAGAAATCTACTTAGATAATAAATAGCTTGTTCCTTTCCTTCTTCATTGTCTTGAGCCAACAGAACTCCAATTGAGTCATAGTTTGCTACTAAATACAACTTGACAGGTTCTCCCTTTGTAGGTGGAACAAGAACTGGTGGATTAACCAAGTACTCCTTGAAAGCATCATCATGCTCCTTTGCCCATTCGAAGTCCTCGCCATCCTTCAATTTCAACAAAGAAGAAAAGACTTTAGTTTTCCCTGCAGTATTGGATATAAATCTTCGAAGAAAATTCAATTGACCAAGAAATTTTTGAAGTTCTTTCTTGCTCGAAGGAGGTTTTGCTTCAATAATAGCTTTAGCTTTATTGTTATCAACTTGAATACCTTTGCTATGGACTAAATATCCTAAAAAGTTTCCTGCTATTACTCCAAAAGCACATTTAGCAGGATTCAACTTCAGTTGATAATGCTTCATCTTCGAAAAGGCTATTTTCAAATGCTCTACATGATCATCAATATATTTTGATTTGACAATAATGTCATCTATGTAACATTCTAGAAAACCCCCAATTATTTCATGGAAAATAGTGTTCATAGCTCTTTGATAAGTAGCACCAACATTTTTAGCCCAAAAGGCATTTTGACCCATTCAAAGGTCCCAAGATTACTAGGGGTTCTAAATGAAGTCTTATGAATATCTTCTTCAGCTATACAAATTTGATTATACCCCGAATGTCCATCCATAATAGACATGATTTTGTGGCCTGTAGAACTATCCACAAACATATCTACTACATGCATTGGGTATTCATCTTTAGGGGTTGCAGTGTTTAAGTTTCTAAAATCAATGCAAACCCTAATCTTCCCATTTTTCTTGATAACAGGAACAAGCCATTCTACATATCTTGTTGTTCTAATAAAACCAACATTTAAAAGGTTTTGGATTTCCTTTTTAACCAATGAAATGGTTTCAGGAGACATCTTTCTTGGAAGTTGTTTGAAAGGTTTGCAATTAGATTTAATAGGCAATCTATGTTCAACCAAATCTCTACTCAAACCTGTTAAATCTTTATAACTCCAAGCAAAGCACTCTTTGTTCCCTTTAAGCACTGCAATCAACTTGGCCTTTGAAGCAGCATCAAGTTCTTTTTTGATTTGTACAGTGTTTGGAACAACTCCTTCTCCCAATTCCACTTCTTCTAAAGGGTCTTGAGAATCAACATGGCCAACAAAGGCTTTTTCGAGTTTGGATGGCTTCAACCCTCAGTCAGATTTCTCAGCCAATAACTCTTCCCAATAATTTGTTTCTTGTAACTTTTGCTCTACTTCTAGAGCCATAAACTTAACTAAAGCCAATGAGTTGGCTTCTTCGAACTCTGTCTTGGACTCATATCCAAGCAGCTTCATTTGGTGAATTGTCTGATTCATAATCAACTACTTGCTTGAGCTTAGATTTTAACTCTGCCAATTCTCCAATTTCCAATACATTGGATGGAGGGGTGGTAGGCTGTGCGATTTCACTTAGAGAGATGATTTCAGGTTTATACATCTCAGCCTCTGCACAATTTGCTGAAGTACTGAAAGGATGTGGGTTTGCTTTCACCTCTTCGACCCCCACTTCTTTCCCATTTTCATACTTCACAATCATCAAGACTTGATGCATTGAAGATGGAATACAACCATTGGCGTGGATCCAATCCCTGTCAAGTAAAGCATTATACTTACTTGTAAAAGTATCCACAACAAAAAAGCAGTATCAGTTTCTACTTGGCCAACTTTAAGGCGTATAGAAACAATTCCTTTAGGACTTTTACTTTCACCAGTAATCCAACAATGGATGTGCTTGTTGGGATCAATCGAATCTTTTCTTTCCCCAACTTCTTCAAGGTTCTAGATGGCAGAATATTCACTGCTGCACCATTATCAACCAAAACTCTGTTCAACAAAATCCCATCAAATGATGCAGATATGTATAATGGTTTCAAATGGTGCCTCATGTCACTTGAAGGTGGCCTAAAAGGGTAAGAAATGTCAGCACAATTTAAATCAACAATCAAAGGATACTCAGAAACTGTTTCTGTTTCTGGAACAAAAACTGCTCTCTCTTTAGATGTAACTTATGGTTCCTCCATTGCATTAGCCATGATCATGAGATCTTCTTCCTCTTCTTCCTTTTGAATATTGGAAATTAAAGCTCCCCAACCATCATTCCAACCATTGTCATATGTAAGGTCATATTCATCATCATTTGATACATCAATGACTTCCATAGGAGTCACTGCTGGTCGTAATGCCCTTCGAACTGGTGAGCAATCTGGCCCAAAAGGGCCAAAGTTTACAAATGAAGGAGCAACCATATTAATTTGTACTTCAGGTAAGGTTCCAAACTGAATGGTCCTTTTCTCTTGTATTGGTAACCCTGATATATCCTCTGTTATGTTCATTTTTTCAGAAACTTCCATTGCAGAAGTTTCCATAGGGGAACATGTTTCAACAAGGGATGAATTCATTCCTTCACCTTCTTCCTGTTCCACCATCATGGCTTCTAATAAGCCAGATTGATAGCTTGCCAAAGAATTTGGTGAAGCTGGGCTATTCTGGGGTACCTCATTGTCCATTCTTGCAGCCAAACTTTCCAGTGTTTCCTTTTCTGATTGAGTAAACCCCATTTGAAGAGATTCTTCAAAATCTTCTCTTCGAAGTCTGTTAAACCTTGGGTTGAACTTTTCACCACCATTAGGACCTTCCTTAGATGCATATTCTTCCATTTGGAAACTAGTATACCTCATTTGCAGTTTCCTCTTCTGAGTTTGTGTCATCATAGGAATCATTTGAGGTGTCTTGGTCTTTGGATCTCTAACCACTATCCATTGTCCAGCAGGAGAGCTTGGAGGTTTGACCATTTTATTTCCAACTTTAGAAGGAGTTTTGTATCCTTGGAAGAGCTCTGGCTTGACTTTCTTCAGAAACCAATCAGGAACTCCCTTTACCAAGGAAAATTGTTCCCCTTGTCCTTCATTTTCCTGACCCATTGGGGCCTTTCCAGTGTTAACCCTCTTCGAAGGAGGATAATCTCTCTTCGAAGTTGGTGGAACTGGATTAGAAGGTACATTTCTTTTAGAAACCAACCAAGGCTTCTCATTTTTTTCATAATTTGTGTTTATCCAGGGTCTTCTTTCATTATTCTGATCCAAAGCCTTTTTTTCCATCCTTTTTGGAAAGAAATCAACCCCCTGTCGATCCAAATCTTTAAAGACCAAGTAATTGGCTCTACATTCCATGCATAAGCATTCTAAAAAGGAAGCTTCAAGCATAGGAAGATGAGACTGCTTGAACCCCTTTTGGGATGAACTCTCTGATGTATACTTTGGTTTGTTGTTTTTGTAAGAATCATTTCAAAGTTGACCAACCTTTGGTCTCCCTCTACCAAATTGCACAGAGTTCATTTCAACATGCACCTGTTTGTTCTCCCACCTTTCTTGAACAGTTTTGGCCAAAGATGTTGGCACATTGGTGTTAGCAGTTACTTCTTCAATCTTTGAAAATGGATCAGTATCTATCCCCATAGTCTTTTATGGAAACATGATCCTTCCCTTCTTGATCTGCTCTTAAATCCTATCACGAAAAACATTACAATTCTTCGTTGAATGAGTCCAAGAAGCATGCATTTACAATAATTCTTTCCTTTTGTTTCTTCCAAAGTTGGAAGTTTAACATTCTCAGGAAGTTTGATAAACTTTTTCTTTAAAAGATAATAAAAAATTTCATCTGATTTAAAAACATAAAAAGAATATACTTTGCTAGTTGCTTTTTTATTATTCCTAGGTGCTATAGAAGAATCCTTTCGAACCAGACTTTCACACACACAAGGATCATGTTCAACAATTTCAGCAGCATCGATTTCTTAAGTAGGATCCTTATAATAAGTTGAATAGGAAGAATTATTCCTATCAACATCTTCTTCTAGCAAAGATTCGTATGTAGATGCTTTGTAAGTTAGATCAACCAAATCTCTTAATTCAGTAGAATCGAACTTCTTACTAAGTTCTCTACTTAGTCCATCCTGTGCTATTCCGACGAACTCAACTTCTGGTAATTGAAGTTTGCATTTGTTTCTAGCCCTTTTGAACCTAGAAATAAACTGAGCAGCCTTTTCATCAGGTTTTTGTTTCAGCCTTGCTAAATCAGCCATAGTGATTTCAGGCTCAGTTTGGTAAAACTGTGTATGGAATAATTCTTCCATCCTTTGCCAATTTGGAACTGACTCTGGTGTCAAATTAGAATACCATTCGAAGGCAATTCCTGTCAGAGAATTAGAGAATAATTTCAACTTAATGAACCCATTATTACCCAATTCCTTACACTGAGCAGTAAATCTAGCAATGTGTTCAGTTGTTGATTGTTTCCCATCCCCATGAAAGAGTGAAAAATCTGGAATCTTAAATCCCCTAGGGACTTCGAATTGCCTATCTATCCATTCTGGATAGGGTTTTCTATACACTTGAGTTTGTACCCCCTGGTTTAGAGGTCCATAAACTTCTTGCATAAGGCCAAGTATTTCATCTCGAAGGGTAGGGTTTCCTCCAAAATGAACCCTTGGGTTCACAGGAGGTTCCCAATTCACATTTCTAGCCATGTGATCTCCTGAAAATCTATCGAAAGGACCATCAAAAGGCTGGGGCTGCTTGTAATCTCCTTCTTGCCTTGCAAAAGGTTCATAAAGATGGTTCGAATGTACCCTTCCCATCTCTGGTACCACTGGATACTTAGGAACTCCAATATCTGGATTAGGCCTCCTTGAACTAGCCCTATCAGTAAAATGATTTCCTGTGGAATAATTGTTTTTCTCAAACCCATAATCATTATTTTTAAAATCTTTGTCTCCACCTACACCATCGAAACTATGTTCGAAAGGGATTTTAGTGGTTTGCTTAAATATTTTCTTAGGCTTGGGAGTTCGGAAATCATAAATCTTTGCAGGTTCGTACCAAGATTCTGGTATTTCATCCACATTAATAGGCTCTTTTCCAAGCTTAGATTTATGTTTGCTGGAACTAGCCTCTCCTTTATCTTTTTCAGATAAAGGCACATGTTCATTCCTAGAATTTGACTCTTCTTCCAGTTTTTGAAACATAAGTTTCTGGGTTTGAGCCAATTCTTTAAATGTAGCAATCATTTTAGCAAATTGACTAGATAACACACTTCCTCCGATTTCTAGATTCTTTGGGTCATCAATTTGCACTGTCTTGTTATTCCTAGTGTTCATACGAGAATTTTGGCCAATTCCAATATTTGCATCTTGACCAATACGGGTTTCTGAACCTGTTAGAGGTCCTTCAACCTTTTCATTCTCTCTAGGATTAACATTATTCTCGTCTTCTGGCGTTTGGCGAATTTGAGAATCATTTGTTTGCTTCCTAAGTTTTGGAGCCATTCAACACTTTCAGGAGTCCCACCGGCCGTGCCAAAAAATGTGTTTGGTTCTTTTACTTCTTTGCAATGAAAAATAATTGAGTGCGAGCGTGCCAGAGAGAGTTTCAATCTCCTCCCTCAGATTAACTTTGGAAAAACCAAATCTAATAAGGCAATTGTGTTTTTAATGGTTCAATTACCTCAATTAAGAGGATTTTTCTTTATAAGTGAAGAAATGTAAACCAATATACTTAGGAAATTAAAGAACAATAAAGAAACAAGATACTTCGATTGATAAATCAAAGGTAAACTTACTTCGAAATTGCCTTCAACTTCAAAATTCAACTTCGATTGAGAGCTTCGAACAGATGATTGTTACAAGAACAATCGAAATTAATCCTAAACTACTTCCTAATCTACTTTGAACTAGGTTCGAAATCCTAAACTACTTGCCAATGAACAAACCAAGCATCATTTTTTTTTTATTGCTGTTTGTTGAAGATTTGTCCGGGGGCTTTTCACTCTTCAATTTCTTCTATTTATAGACGCTGTTTGTTAGTTGAACTTTCCGCTCAATGAATTTGAACTTGGCTTGCTTCGAACTCCATCTTTCATAATTTTGAAATTGACAGTTTCTTCCCTCTTCCACGTCTGAATTTGAATTCTTGTTAATCTCCTTCCAAAAGCTTCTCATTGAATCTGCACCGTTACTTGAACTAACCCAAATGATTATATTTTAAGGGGATAACTGCCTTTCAAGATGTAATCCACGTGTTCTAACTGCTAATTGCTTTGCATCATAAGTTTACACGTGGACTTTATACCTTTAGCAGTTAAAATCATAGCTTCGAACTTGATTTTCTATATTGACAACACTTCGTAACTGTCAATAACTGCTCTTTAAATTGAGAAACAATACGACATCGTATTTACGCAACTTCAATTCAATAATCCAGTGTATTTTCATTGACAGATATTTGTCAATATTTGGCATCCATGATTATGTGTCAATTAATTATTGGATTTGTTAATTTTATATGTAAACACATACTGAAGAAAATTGTGGTATTCTGACCAGAAAAAAATCCCTATTTTAATATCACATTAATCATTGGGTTAATATTATGTTAGCGTGGTGGTTTGTTTAAATTCGAGTAACCCTGTTTGTGTGTGGCCTTGTTTTTTTAAATATATGATTTCATGTTCAATACTTCAAGGGCCGTTAACCCCATGAAGTATTGTTCTTAAGTTTGTAATTTTTTTGTTTTCTTGTTGTGTGAAGGTTTTAATGAACTATTGTTTTTAACTTGTATAATGCTCTGGACTAACTCTAAAAGGTGAATAAGTATGATTATCAAGTGAATAAAAAAAGAACCAACAAAGAGCTCACCACTTCATTCCATTATGTTACAGAATTCAGAATTAAAATGTCAAAAATAAAAACATAATTCGGGAAGCAAATGTTGAAAAAGTCACATAACTTCAGGTTCTAGTTGTTGAAAATTGAACAGAATAACAAATAAACTTCAACCAAACATGGAATAAACCATCCAACAAGTTCAACTGTACAGTGAAAAACTGAGATGAAAACTATACTAATCTAGATCACAGGACTCCATATTTGCCACTTCACAACCAATTAACCGTCTAAAATATGCAATTAAGGATGCAAAAGGCTTCTCCCAATCCGTGGCCTCATCGTGCCGATATTTGTACCAGTTGTTGGCTATCGGTGGCATAGGCGACTGTGGCTTCATATGCACCTATCATAGTAAGCATATGTAAATTAATCTCAATTTGTTATGTTGTTGAAATTTAATAAATTGGTACAAATCCATAACAATAACCTTGCGTTGCCTCGTTAGAGGACGAGATAGGCGGGGGAGGAAAGTAAGACATGGACGTTGGGATAGGAAGACAAACACGACATTGTAAGTGGAAGCTATGAGGTGACCCATGCTAGGCATGATCATCCACGTATACTCAGGTGCAAGAAAATAATCAAAGAATCATTCTCGGGTAAACCCATCAAGCATGTTGCTGCCCAGTACCCACAATTTCCATCATTATATCCGAAATTGATTTGATGTGGCATCTAATTGGCTCCGGGAAGTCGTTTATGTAGTTCGACTTAAAAAGGCTTGCAACAATTTTGATCTTCTTGCGCGGGTTTTCTTTACCACCTTTGGAGTTTTCACCTTCACTACCTTTGGGGGTTTTCTCCTTTTCATGTGGGGTATTTACGGCCGCCTAAACATACTCAAACTCGGATCGGTCCCTGTGTGTTGATGTATTTAGGTTACCTATCGGACGACTGCAAGTCTTGGGCTTTTGTTGGGGCTCTGAGAGGGATGTGGTCGATGGATTCAGACACTCTTTGATGGTTTTCATCCAATGTCGTTGGGATTTGTCGTTAAATGTTTTCACTTTGGCAAAAAATTATTGAAGTCCGCCTCCATTACTTGCACAATTGAAGCATCTTCTTTCGGTTTCTCCAAAGCAAGCGTCTTCCAATGGTTGTCAATCAAGTACAGGGGTTGGGGAATACTTTCATTCTTGAATGGAACAACCTCGTGAGCGTAAAGTAAACCATGGTACAACGAATAGGACAGTTTTGCACTCACTATTGGCATTCAAGACCATTTCATTAAGTTTTTGTACCTCCGACATCATATGCTTCATGGCACTCTGCAAAACAGCTCCCCTTATATGGTTGAAGATGGGAATTCTAAATACGTGTTGCCAACAAATTAAACTCCTCTCAAACGAAGCTTTTATTCCTATAATTTGGAGGCTAACCAGGTCGTGCATCTTCGCCCAAGCATTTTCAAAGTTGCCTTGGGACAATTCAAGATGCCTTCTCAGCTTCGAATGTGCGGGCTCGGCCTTGTGGATAAAATGATAGTGTTAAAGTAAAAAATGGGAAAATAAAATGAAGTGAGTATGCGAAAAAGATGGTGAAGTGTTAACCAATTACTGGTTGCTAGTTAGGTTGCCAAAGTGCATTACGTTGTCCGTCCAAGCTGCTACGAATCTGACCTTGTACGGTCGCAACCAAGTGTTCTCAACGTATTCAATTGCCGAACTATTATACATCGTAAAATCTCGCTCAAGTGTAGCAATCCCCTGCTCGTAATCCGATATAGTCGACATGTGTACCAAATTACATTAGATATGCTTGAATTTTTGCCAAGTCTTGTCATTGAATTTCCTTATGCACTTAGCAAAAACATTCTTCTCAATATGCCACTGACATAGGAGATGAGTGGCCTTAAGGAACACTCTTGCAATGACATTCATGAGAGTTAACTCCTTGTCTGTGACAACAACCTCGGGACATGAGTCGGGATCTATCATGCCTTTCAACTTGTCCATTACCCACACGTAGTTGTCCTCCTTCTCCCCATCCATGAAAACAAAGGCCACGGAGAACGTCATCTCCGTCGATGTGACACCGACTATTTAAAGCAAAGGAAACCTATGCATGTTGGTCTTGTAAGTGCAATCCATCATCAACACCCTAGGAAAAGCAAGCAACATGTCGCCAGCATAAAGATGCGACCAAAATAGGTCGTTCAGACAACCATCGTCACTGATCTAGTGCCAATGAATGTGCTGACAATTCTGTAACTTAGCTAATAGAAATTGCATTTGTGATCTTCCCGCTCGCTCCTTAACCCGGTGCTTGTGGTGTGTATTTTATATGGATTTAATTATAGTGACATTGAATTCATCCTTGCCCTTCATTACACTTAATATTTCTCTGGATTTCGACAAAGAAGAAATGCACATATCAACCAGCATAGTCGTTTGCTCATAAGACAATCTCCAAGGACAAGGATGCCCCTCAAGCTGATCCATAGGAGGATGGTTGTGATTGCCGTTGAAGACTATCATGGTGCAACCATCTAACTCCTTCAAACACCTCAACTCAAATGTGCATTCACATTTCTTAGTTGCTCATAAGACAATCTCCAAGGACAAGGATGCCCCTCAAGCTGATCCATAGGAGGATGGTTGTGATTGCCGTTGAAGACTATCATGGTGCAACCATCTAACTCCTTCAAACACCTCAACTCAAATGTGCATTCACATTTCTTAGTTGCTCATAAGACAATCTCCAAGGACAAGGATGCCCCTCAAGCTGATCCATAGGAGGATGGTTGTGATTGCCGTTGAAGACTATCATGGTGCAACCATCTAACTCCTTCAAACACCTCAACTCAAATGTGCATTCACATTTCTTAGAGCTGGTGGTGCGTGGTATATTCTTCAACGCCTTTTTGTTTACTCCTTTGCTATTGACTTGTTCTTGTTCATGTGCTTGTCATCCCATTCATAAGCAAATATAGTCTTAGGTTTTAGGTTCTTTGCCTGTAACTCGAATGCCTTTATGATAATGACCAATCCATTTCTTTACCGGTCGATATTATCCATTGTCTAATCTCTTATTCGGTTAAAAACACCTACAAAACATGGGTCAAGAAAAGCATTCAATGCACCTTAAAAATTCATCATTGGAAAAGAAGATTGACCTTTTTAAAGCACTCACTGAATCCGTCGTAAAAATTTCAGTATAATCGTTGAAGGCTGGTGGGCCTGTGTCGCTGCCATGCATTGAAGCATAACCGTGCAAGTAGCAAAACTGTGAAATTCTGTATCTATTTCGGTATACAAATGTCAAAATAAATGTACAAATGTCGGCATCATATTGCCGAAAAATATGATTATTATCAACATTATCTTGTCGAAACGTATGTTGTCAAATTACAAAAATTTACAAGTATAAACTTTGGCATTCAAACATTGAAATAAGGTAATAATTTCAACATTATCTTATCGAAACGTATATTTCATATTTTGATATCCAAATGTCGAAATAATCTATAAATTTCAACATTATATTGTCGAAACGTATGTTGTGAATATATGAAATTTCTCAAGTATTGTTTTCATTATGCAACTGTTGATATAATGTGAATCATTTGACATTATCACGACGAAACAATTAACTTAAGTCGACATTTGATCACCGGACATTGTCTTGTATAATTTTTGGTTAAGTGAGAAGTTTCAACATTTATATATCGAAAATGTGCACATATTTCGAGGTATGAATGTCGAAAAAAACCCATAGTATTTACAGTTGTTTTCTTGGTGTTCGAATGAGAATGCTTACTTCTTCATGAGATTTTGGCTCCACAAAAGGTACAATATTCATCACATCAACTTCTTTCTCCACCACCTTACTGTCTACCAACAAATTCGATTCCATTTCTATTGTTTCTTCTTCAATTGAAAATAAATCTTGAAATTGATTTTCAATGGAAGGAGAAGAACCCTCCATTGATTGGATGTCTATTCCTTTATTTTCCATTAAGAGTGAGATGCACAAGGAATTTACAGTTAGAAAGAGGAGGGAAGGGATGACGGTAGAGGTGTTTTAAATGTTGAGAAGAAAAAGAAAGAAAAGCCGGGAAAAATGTTGGCAAGATTTTTTGAATAGGGAATGGGAAAGAAGAAGGAGAGATTTGGGGTGTTGATATTTTTACGAAAAATTCAGGGGTACTGACCCCCTGGTACCGACCACGCACCGACGGCGCCGGGGACTCCGTTTCGGGTCCCAATCAGTTGATCTGAGCCATCCATTCATTCATTCCGAATCGAATTCCGAGGGAGTCAACGCGAGAATCACCTCAATCGGACACTCCTAAGTGCTAGATCCAAAATCACGCCATTTCGTTCAAAGGATTGACCATTCCAGAATCGAATTCCGAGGGGGTCGACGCAGGAATCATCTCAATCGGACGCTCCTAAGTGCTTGATCCAAAATCACCCTATTTCGTTCAAATGATTGACCGATTGGGACCCGAAACGGGTCCCGGCGCCGTCGGTGCGTGGTCGGTACCGAATGGTCGGTACATATAGAACGGTTCATAGTTTTAGGAGCATTTCACTCTTTAGCTAATAGGTGTGTGATATAAATTGAGGAGTTTTTAGTGGGCACATGGAGAAAATAATGGGTTGCTAATAGAATTGACCTAAACAAACAGGCCCGGAGGCGTTATATGAACGCGCACTTAAATTTTGAAACCGTATTCTGTATCTCAGTTCCCACATGCTAGGGTTTGTTTTCAAGCCCACTACTCCCTTCTCGATCAGTTCCCCCATCGGGTTCCGTCACCAGCGCCAGTGACCCAATCCTACGCCGGCGGCGACCGCTCCGATCAGCCCAGGTATTTTTCTGACCCCCTCGTTAACTCGTCGCGCGCTCTCTCTCTCTCTCGCTCGATCTCATGTGTCTCTGTCTCTCTCTCGATCGCTCTCTGTCTCTCTCAATCTGTATGCCTCTATCATTTTACGCAGCCATAAACTCCTTTCAGGAGCTCTCACCGTAAGTCAGAGAAAACCATCTGGCTTTTGATTCACGTAAACAGAAGAGCTCATTTCGATATTTGGAGGTAGACTTTCATCTTGTTTAGGCAGTTTTGCTTGATTATTAATCTGATTCCTCTAGGTTTTTTTGATTTTATCTTCGTAACCCATCCCCGTTCTTCTGATCTAGAGGGCATTTCGGCAGTTGGTTAGTCATTCCTTCATGCTTTCCATTAAGATACTTTAAAAAAAAAAAAAAAAAAAAAAACTCACTCCCTCTTGTTGCTTGTGTAGGCAAGTACTGCTCATTACCGGTTAAGTTTAATGATGCGATGCCTTCAATGAAAAAGGTTGTTGCTATGCTTTTGCTATTTCGTCATATTGTTTCCTCTTTGATCTACAACTCAGAGATTTATTCTTTATTGTCTTCATCCAACATGTATTGTGATTCTAATTCTATCTGAAGCATGTGGCTAATGTTTTGTTTTAAGGAAATAAGATGATTCTTTGTTCTTTTTCATTGCTTTTTTGGGGGGTTGCTGGGGCTGAAGACATGTTGCACATGAAAACGCACAATGCTGAAAATGAGTAACTGTTAATATCTTCATCACATGGAGAAGTGTCAGCAATTTTCCTTCGGGGATGGGTTCAGTGTTTACTATGACATGATCTTGCTGTGATTTAATTACATCATGGACATTGTTACAACTTACAATACAAATGTGGAGCTTGAACATTACTATTTTCAGACACTGAGTTCCTCATGCTTCCTTGAGGTCCCTTCTTTTCACTAATATATGTTGGCCAAAAAGCTTACCCTTTCCAAAGTACCTCATTGTTGACTTGAAAAGGTTTCAACTAAGCTTCTATTTTAGATGTTTTACCCGAAACCTTCTGAATTTGATCCCAGGACGCATGTTCATTCTCTCTTGCATGCGCACAAAAGCACAATCCTTGTTGTGCTGATAACTAATACTACTTTAGTTTCCAGAAAAAGAGGTTTGAATTTTGATCACGTGATTCACGTCAACAAATTGTACTGCTCTCTCTCTCTCTCTCTCTTGATGGTTTTTATTCGTTATTCAGAAGGGTGAGCACAGTGCGATAGGGCACACTTTCAACAAATTGTTGAAGGAGATTGGAAATCCAGTTGAGTTTTCACTTCCGGAGTTGTTTAATAATTGGCAGCCTTCCTACACCTCCATAAAGCGCAGTATCCAAATGACCACAGTACAAAGTTCTCTTACTTGTTTACTTTTAGTCTTTCTCTCTCTCTGTCTTCCCTTTTTACTCTAGGAGTATTTTGTTCTGTTCAATATTTCTGTTTGGTTCTTATGGTTTTTATTCTTCATTATTGGAGGTGCCTTACTTTAGTTCTTTCATTTATGACGTTTTCCTTACTCTGTTTCTGTGTGCTGAAAGAGCACATCTGTATTTTTTTATTATTATTTCTCTTGCCTTGTCTATATTTTCGTTGCACTATATGCTTAAAAACGTTGTGTCTTGAATCATTTGGTTCTCTCCGTCGCTGCGTTTTGTCAAAATTAACCACTTTTAGACATCTATCTCACCAAGAAGATTAAGAGACGTCTGGAGGATGATGGCATATTCTGTTCCTGCAGCTCATCAAATGGAGCTTCTGGTGCATGTGGTAGAGATTGCCTTTGTGGGTAAGGCATTAAGTGAATCATGGTTCCCTTCCTAATTTTTAGGACATGACTTCTTTGCAATGAATTACTGGAATCTGAACCTCTCTCTCTCTCTCACACACACACACACACACACACACACACACACACTCACACACACGCGCGCGCGCGCGCGCACGCACACACACACAATGTTGTGAATGAGTTCTCTGATTTTTGATTGTCACGTAGCAGACTGGCTGCATCGATATCCTTGTTTGGTGAATCACAATATATTTAATTGAACTTAAAATGGCATCTGATTAGAGTCAATTACTTAATTGCACGAAGCGGAAGCGGGGGAATATAGAGGCTCCAAGGTTGGGAGCGCGAACATATATTATGAAATAATGCAGCATTGAGTATTCACTTTAAATGTACAATCATTTTGGGAAGTAAGAAATGGGTTTGGTGTTACAATATATGGTTTTCTTTTCAAGATATCATGACTTGGGCTAGATATATAAGTACACCAAAGACCAACTAATAACGCCAAGTGATAAATCGCTATTTTGCTATGCATAGACCATACAAAAGCTCCCATCTTCGTAATCGTAAGGAGCGAGCTCCCATCTTCGTAGAATGCAAAGGGGAGAAGAATAATGCAAAACGGGGTACAAATGCAAATGGAGAGAACTAAATCCAAGACCTCTTAGAAACCAGACCTCTGATATTATGTTTAGTTACCACTTGTCTCAAAAGCTTTGGCTGTTAAAAATGGGCTCAACATTATATATCAAGCTATATAACACATCTATGCTCAAAATTTGCTTTTAATGGTATTTTAGGTTTCCACCATGAGTCCTGGTCCTTTAATAATTATGTTACCTGTTTGTTTGGAATACTTTGAGTTACCTGTGGAAGGCAATCTAAATGTGGGAGTTTTAGAAAAGATTGGAATAAAATGGAGGGTGGAAGAGGGCATTGATTTTGAGGTGAGTGACAGAGATGGTTTAATCGGGTTTTTTTTCAATGTTTCTCGTCCTTTGCTGATTATGTTTGTTTGGAGATGTTAAGCTTGGCTTCCTGAATTCAAAATTTATGAGCTATTTTTGCTGGAAGGTACTAATAAGGGAAGATAGACTGCTTTGTTAGTTGGGATGTCATTTCTTTTCAAAACACAAGAAATATTGTAGCTTTGAAGGTGTTGTTGGCCAACTGGTTTTGGATTCCTTGCTTAGAGAATTATTTTGTAGCATTCGAGAGCAACTATGGGTTGCATTCTAATGGTTAATGTGTAGCTTGGATATGGATACAAACATGGCGGGGCACATGGACACGTCAAGGGACAGAACAATTCTTAAATCTTTTCCAGTCGAGCAAACCTACATTGTAATCACCAATATTTAGGTTTGGACTCCTATCGAATGCTCTATGGACCGATGGTATATGCATATACGGGGACACACACGTTTTAAATTTATACTACCCTTTGGCTAGAAGAGGCAAATGGGTGGATTGGGTTGGGATAGTGCTGGATGATGGTCGTACGGCCTTCGATTAGGGTCAAAACAGCTTCGAATGGCCTGAATAGGGTTTGAAAATCTTTGAATCAACAGTTCGAGGGTCGGACTGCTTTCGTTTGTGGTTTTAAGACTTGTTCAAGGTCGAAATGTGTTGGAATGGGTAGATCTAGGGACTTTGAGTGAAATAGGCTGATTTGGGTTTCCCGGCGAGGCTCCGGCGAAATTCTGGCGCCGTTTTCCGGCAAGGTCTAGGTTTCAGGCGAGTTTCCAGCAAGATCAATGGTCATGATCTGAGCTCAATGCTCTGATACCAAATGGTGCAAACCAAAATAAAGGATGAATTTAATTAAGAGATAGAGAATCCCAAATGGGATACAAGGAGCAAAAACTCTCTATATTCTTTTATCAATATATCAAAAATTACTAAATGAAAGACTCACACACCTATTTATAGACCCACTAGCACTAAGGACACAAAATAACACTATTACCCCCAAAGTTACTGCATCAAGATGACTAGATAATTCAGCTATGTTTTGCAGTAAAATGAAACTACCAATTGAAACAGGGAAGCTGATGATTCATTTGAATAGACTGATCTCTCTATAAAGGAAAAACTGTTGTGAATTAGGTCAAGATATTGAGAGAGAAAAGTGATGCACAGGTTAGAAATTGTGCGCAGGTTAGAAATTGTGACGGCGCCGGAAACAGAGCCAGTGGGGGAACAAGAAAGCCGATTAGAAATACTTCGGTTTCTGGGGGGATTATTAAGATTTAAGGAAGTTTCCACACAGAGAGAGGAGAGATGAATGAATCGGAGGGGGCGGAGGATTATGGACAACGGGGGTGGAAGATACCTTTGGCATTGCTGGGAAATGATAATTGCTCACTTATGTCCAACCCATTTTGAACCTATTTTCAACCCTTCTAAATATGGGTTCAACCCATATTATAATGTGGGCGGGTTCGGTTGGGTTATAAGTGGACGGATATGAGCCGGTTCATGAGTCGGGTTGAATTGGTCAATACTTTTCAAGTTACAAATTTTTTGCACTGGAAAAAAGCTTTAAAAGTTATAAGGTCACCCTTCCTTGCCCTCCTTTGTGTCCCTGGCGTGTCTCCTTGTTTCCGTGGTGTGTTCCATCATAAAGCATATTAATATTCAATGGACATATGTGTCCCCGACGTGCCGCGTGTCCCCATAGTGTCCAACGCTGATATGGGGATCTCTAGGGTCGGTGCTTTGTAGTTTATTTGTGAATCTCCAAACCTTCATTGAAGTGCCTGCCTCTAGGTCTTGCTCATTTCCAACCAATCAATGATTTCATTTTGGGGAATGACTATTTGGTCATGGGAGGATGTTTGGATGGGGGATGATTCATTTGATTCCGCACTTATTTTGCATTGCTTGCTTTCGTGAGGCAACTATGTCTTAGAATTATTTCATTCGGAGACCTTATGACTACGGCTAATAACTAGCTTTGTTTGTTACGTATCCTTAACTCTGTTTCTTTGAGGCGTGGGTTGTTCATAGTGGCCCGTGAGCTATTCATTCATTGGTAATTGGTATTACCCTCCTGGAAGTCTTTCATTCACAAGAAAATAAGTGATACAAATTTATGTGTTTCCCTTATGTACTCAATTTTCATCTTTGACCAAGTTATTGTTGCTGTCCCAGAAGAAATGTGGACAAAGGTTGGCATGTTGAGATAATGTTCTGAGGTTTACTCCTATATGGTTTGTAATTGGATTTCGGAATCCAATGTATTCACCAAATCGAAAAGTGATATGAACGACATCATTTGTTTCTTAACAGTTATTTCCAACTCTTGGACAATGGAAAAAGATCAAGAGTAGTGATCCTATCGTCATAATCCATGCCTTTCAATTTCTTACTGCTGTGCTTTACGGCAAACAAAAGGTGTATGTGACACTACTTGGCAATTGTTGTGTTTTCTCCAGCATGCTTCTATCGACCTGCTCCTCGGGCTGTAAATGTGGGAGTTCATGTCTGAATAAACCATTCCAGTGCAGGCTTCCGAAAAAGATGAAATTAGTGAAGGTATTATGTATGCTCAACTAACGTGTTTCTCTTCATACTCCACTGGATTTTTCTTTGTATCCCTTTTTGTGAAGTATCGTGAAATCCATTTTCTAGTTCTGCAAATTCACTTGGTTTTCACACTTTTTGAGTTTTTTACAAGAAGTTGTATTAGCTCTCGATTGAGAAGATTCTCAAAAAAACTCTAGTTTTTGGGTAAAATATTTATGCTTGATGGCTCTCTCTGTACTGCTCGAGTTGTTATCCACTGCTGTCCATTTTCATTGATTCAATTCATTTTAGAATAATGTGGTAAATTTTAATAGGCATAATATGTTTTTCATGGTTCTTTACTGTTTTAAATATCTGGTTAAATGTGATGTTGAGGTGTCAATTGTAGACCGAGAAATGTGGATCAGGGATAGTGACGGACGAAGATATTAAGCAAGGAGAGTTTGTCATAGAATACGTGGGAGAAGGTGATATTCTTTTTTGCTTTGCGGTACTTCTTGTCCTTTTCTATCATAACAATGCTCTTTATTTGATAGACACTTTCATGAAGAATTGTGTTTCACCGATGCAGTTATTGACGACAAAACATGCGAGGAAAGGCTTTGGAAAATGAAACACCGTGGGGAAACAAATTTTTACTTATGTGAAATAAATCGGGACATGGTGATTGATGCCACATACAAAGGAAACAAATCAAGATATATAAATCATAGTTGCTGTCCAAACACTGAGATGCAGAAATGGTATATACTGATCCTTGTTGCTGATTTATATTTGTAAATAGTTGCTATCGGGGCCTTATACCAACTTCTCTGTCAGGATAATTGAAGGTGAAACAAGGATTGGCATTTTTGCCACTCGGGACATAAAAAAGGGCGAGCATCTAACCTATGATTATCAGTATGAGCTTCTCTCTTCATGCATGCCTTAGACAATCTGTTCATTTTTTTAAAATTATTTTTGTTAAAGCTCTTGTGTTTTCCAGTTTTTTGCACGTGGCACCCAACCCTGAAAGGACATGTTGCCTGTCACTGCTATATTTGTTTCACGTTCTGTATCTGCTGAAGCCAATTTAATAAATTTGGCAGGTTTGTCCAATTTGGTGCAGATCAAGATTGCCACTGTGGTGCTTTAGGCTGCAGGCAAAAGCTGGGGGTTAAGCCTAGCAAGCCTAAGGTGCTTTCGTCAGATGCTGCATTGAAAATTGTTGCATGTCAAGTGGCTGCATTGTCTCCCAAAGTGAAAGCAATTCTATCCAGAAAAGATGTATGTATTGCTACCCTTAGATTAATATTGCTGAGTCTGACTCAAGGCATTTGATGACTTCACTGAATTTCTGAAAAGCTTGGATTTCTTATCTAATTTACCAATACTAGTGATTTTCTGGACGTAGATTCCAAAGGTTTTCATGTGGTGTGTTAGTTTGATTTTATGGAATTAGAAATGTTCCGTAGAGAGGGCAGCAGAAAATGATGGTTCTTAACTACTGTCATTGAGGGACATGTAATTCAATTTTTTTTTTGTTGACCACTATTAGGGGAGAGTAATTTTCTGTTCTTATTTTGTTAACTCATCATTCTTGCTCATTTGTTACTTGGAAGTTGGAAGCTATTTTTCGAAGTACCATAAAAAAAAAAGAAAAGAAAGAAAGTTGGAAGATAAGTAGCGCAGAACACACAACGCAGTCATGACATGAATGGCCGAAAATTGACATTAAAGGACATTCGGGACAATTCACACTCGAGACACGGTGAAAGTTTTTATTTTCACAGATCCAGTAGCTTACTAGCTTTTATGCATATTGGATTGATACAAAATTAGCTCTTCTGAGCTTGGAGGTTCAATATCTGCAGTCTGCTTCTGAGATTGAATAGAGGAGCTTGAATCCAAGGACCACCAACTTCAGCTATTGCTGTTAAAAGAGTATGCAACATAAGACTAAATAAATAACAAATCGTTGCACTTCATTATCCGAATAATTCACTCTACTATTGAAAAAGAATAAAAGATGCAGAACAATATCAACACATCGTAATACACGTGGTGTATTCTTCTTGTAAATCCTTCACGCCTACACGGTTATTCATCTATTTTTGCTTCAAAAAATGCACAAGCGAAGGAATTCATCACATCTGAAACTGGCCATTCAGCTTTTAGTTAAGATGCATTAATGAAGTGTTACACACTTGCTTTTAGGTGTGTTTGGGACCACTTCCTCCTCTAATAAAAGTCTTTTTTCTTCTTAGCTTGGAACTATGTTCCCTGGAATGCAGATTGGTCTGTTCCAGGAACGGGAAAGAGGATGTGGTACCATAAATGCCCTAATTTATGTTATGGTAGGCTTTTATAGGTTCCTTTTTTAGATTATGCTTATTTTAAGTGAAAAGCATTCTATAAACTAGAATTCCCCCCCTCCGGTTATCCTTGTAAATCACATTTTTGCAAGCATTATTGTAGGGGCTGCAATACCAACAATGAACCTTCGCCCAACCTCTGGTCCGGAATAAAGCTCGCCTGAGGGTTCCGCTTGAGCATCTAGCCTGCACCTGAGGTCTTCGTTTGAGTGCTCCGCGTGAGCGCCTCGCCTAAGCGCTCTGCCTAGCCTCCTCTTGAAGCTCCGGTTAAGCACCTCGCCCGAGGGCCCCGCTTGGCGCCTAGCCTGCGCAGGTAGCAACACTGTTAGTGCCTAACCGGTCGGAATTTGAACGGGAAGGCACTCCGACGATTAAGTGGGAGAGGGACGATGGAGGAGAAAGTACAGAGAGAGTGTTAGGGTAGTGAAGAGAGGCGTAGAGCAGCGTACCATTTATGGTTCATTGATGTACCTTTTATAGAGCTGCTTGATTTGCCCTCAAGTATCACGTGCTCGGCATGCGCAGTAACCATTCGTCTGATGTTACTCATGATGTATTGAGCAAGTCGGTAAGGTGCATTTGCCAGAGATGCCTTCTGAGTGGTACGCATGTCATAGCGGTCGAAACTGTTACACAATCTTGGGTAGAACTCAACCCCAAAAGCTAGCTCGTGATGTGAAGGTGTTCTCATGCTTAGGGATGGCAACGGGGCGGATTGGGGTATGAACCGAACCGAACCGCGACACCAGAACACTGCCCCGAACCGAACCGATAACCGAACGGGTTATGAAAATCTGTTCCATAACTGAACCGAACGGGGTTCGGGTATTTCCCGAACCGAACGGGTACCCAAATTGAAGGAAATTTCCAGATTCACATAGAGTTCACAAAAAAAAAAAAAAACAAATACACTGCATTAACATGGGATGGAAATCTGATATATGTATATGTATCCACGGGAACACGCCTACTGATTTGAAGCTCCAAAAACGATCCACTACAGAAAAGATTCGATCTTTACCTCCAATACACAATTTTCGCAACAAAATTTGGGATTTACGCGTGTATTACAATATTAGGACTCTAGAATAGAAAACCCCCAAATCAAAGAAGAAGAGACGGGAAAAGGAATTATGGGTTTTTGTTGATATCGCAGAAAAATTTCAGATACACACGTGTGTTACAATATTAGGACTGTGCAACAGAAAACCCCCAAACTAGAGAAGAAGAAAATGGAAAAAAAAAAAATGAAATATGGCTCGTACTTGCAGACATCGACCTCACAGATAACACTGTCGGCCTCCTCATCGCCGTTGATCTTGGATCGTAGGTAGTGATTGATGAGTTCTTCGTCCGTCGAACGGAACCGGTAACCCACCGGAAGAGATCTCACGGGCAAAACCTCCATGCTAGAGAGAGAGACTTCCATTTAGTGGGGTTTGGTTGAGAAGGATCAAGGAAAGTGAGGGGAGAAAGAGAGAGAGAGAGAGAGAGAGAGAGAGAGAGAGAGAAGGACAAGGAGTCGTTCTCTCGGCCTCTCAGAAAATGTAGAGAAAATGGGATGGAAACCCTAACTGCAAAATCTTATGTATATATATAAAGGGGTAAACTGTAATTTTTAAATATACATAAAGGGTTTATGTAATATGTATATATAATATAAGGGGGATCTATGTAATTAATAGAAGTTCGGTTCGGTTCGGGTATCGGTTCGGATTACAGGTAAACCCTAAACCGAACCAAACCCGTTCAGTTTCCCATCCATCAAAACCACACCCGCACCCACGGGGAAAAAATCGGTTACGGTTCGTGAAAAAAAAAAAAAAACGGTTTCGGTTCGGTTACCCGTCGGTTTGGTCGATATTGCCATCCCTACTCATGCTTATATATTTCATATTAATTAGGCGATGTGAGATTTTGCTTCACACCCTCCCTCACGCGCAACGTGCTCACTTGGTAGCACTTGCTGCTCGCAGGCCAGAGACATGCACCCTACCCAGCTCTAGTACCCGACTCTGATGCCATATTACACAATCTTGGGTAGAACTCAACTCCAAAATCTAGCTCGGGAAGTGAGGGTGCCCTCACTCCAAAATCTAGCGATTGAAACTGTTACACAATCTTGGGTAGAACTCAACCCCAAAAGGTAGCTCGTGATGTGAAGGTGTCCTCATGCTTATATATTTCATATTAATTAGGCGATGTGAGACTTTGTTTCACACCCTCCCTCACGCGCAACGTGCTCACTCTGTAGCACTTGCTGCGCGCAGGCTAGAGACATGCACCCTACCCATCTCTAGTACCCGACTCTGATGCCATATTACACGATCTCGGGTAGAACTCAACTCCAAAATCTAGCTCGGAAAGTGAGGGTGCCCTCACGCTTATATATTTCATTTTACTATGGTGCCAAGGCGATGTGAGACTTCGCTTAAAAAAAGCCGGGTCTGGGAGTGTCTGAACCCACCGGTTCGGGTAGATGGTGTTGTTTGCTCCGGTTTTGATGACATGAAGAGTAGGTCCGACGAACCCACCGGTTCCGGTTCAGCCATGTGCTCTGGTTCGGCCAAGTACCTTGGTTCGGATTATTGACTTGGTCCTGCTTGATGGATAAACCTGGTAAGACTATTGATCCATTAGGCCCTTGAGGACTGTATAATTCGCCCCACTACAATTGCCCCTCAATTTCTTCTGATACGGCTCGTACAAGAGAGGTTGATGACAGGTGTGGCCGAATGATGCAGGGCTGAATCTGAAGATGTCAACAGAGGAAGAGGCAGAGCCAAACCTTGGTTCGGTGACAGTCGCTTTGAATTAGTGCCTTTTGATCCAAGGCTTCAATGCCGAGCCCCAGCTGAGTCTTGCTGAAGAAAGTGGGGGTTGCCATCTCTTGCTTTGGCAATGCCCTTGTGCAGGCTTTGCAGTTTACATTTGACTTGTCACTCTTAGAAGGGATGTTAGAGAGGTGAATGGACCATCGAACGTAGGTTTGACAAGTGTTCTAAAAGAAGGTTTGGAAGGCCGAGTACTCGCCACGTAGGTGCTAGAAGGCCCCTCGCCGACTAGTCGCCCGACTAGACCGATTATCCCGACTAGGCGCCGAGTACTCGGTCTTGGAAGCTAGAAGGTGACCGACCGCCCTGGGAGCGCCTAGCGAGTTTTAGAACCTTGAGTTTGGCTTTGTGGAACCAGGGAGTGAGCGACCGTTCAGATGATTGATTTTTTGTGGGTTCGGTTTTGAAAAACCGAGGCACGAGGGACCGTTCGTAAAATTGGGTCCTCTGCCGGAAGATCTGTTGTTCAACTAGAAGAACACTTGCTCGTTTGGAAGAATGGATGCTTCTTCGGAAGAACGATTGCTTGTTTGGTAGAGCGGTTGTTTCTTTGGAGAACAGTTGCTCGTTCGGAAGAACGGATGCTCCTTTGGAAGAAAGGAGTGCGTTTGGTAGAACGATTGCTCCTTCAGAAGAGTGGTTCAGCATAGTGGTTTGGCCAGGTTAGTTAGGCGAGCCTGATCTGGCTAACGACTTATTGGACCTTCAGGAACCATGCCGTTCGGCCTAGCCTAACAGTAGCAGATGAGCCTAAGAGGCTATTGATCCTTTGGCTTGTGTGAGCGAGGGAATGTTGACTGATAGATTCGATTGAATACCTGAAGCTAGGGTAAGATTTGACCGTTAGGCCAACCAAATGCTTGGCGGTACGTGTTGACCGATAGGTCAAACTGAATGCTTGAAGGCGCAGTAAGTTTTGACTGTGGGTCCGATCGAATGCCTGAAGGCATGGTAAATGTTCCTACCGAATGGTACCAAATGCCTGAAGGCGCAGTAAATATTCCAATCGAGTGCCTGAAGGCGGTAGTTCCAACTAAGTGCCTGAAGGCGCTGTAAATGTTCCCACTGAGTGCTTAAAGGCGATGTAAATGTTCCAACCGAATGCCTGAAGGCGGGTTAAATGTTACGACCGAATGCCTAAAGGCGCGGTAGATGTTCGAACAAATGAAACTGAATGCCTAGTAGCCAAAAGGCCGAGGCGCAGTTTGGACCGAACTCCTACGAGTTTGACCGAATGCCTATTGTGGAGTTAGCTGAAGTGGTTAGCTTATTGAGCTCTCTGCTGAGGCGTGATCTCTTATGTTGGGCTTAAAGCTCCGAACAATGAAATTTGTGTTGTTTATCAATGGTAGCACTTTACTTATGGTTGGGTCTAATCGCCAACCAAGTGTTCGGTACTAATAAACTTGAGTTCGTCAAATCCACTTGCGTTAGGCAAGTTTCTTCTTGGTCTGGAAAGTCCATAAAATAAGTGTATGGTACCAAAGTCTTCGGTTTGGCCAACCCTTGGCTTGTCATTTAGGCGCCTAACTACGCAATAAATGAAATGAGTCCTTCGGATGGGCTTTGGTTCGGCCAACCCATGGCTTATTGGTTAGGTGCCGATTTAGGCCAAAGGAGTCCTTTTAGATGGGCTTTGGTTTGACCAACTCATGACTTGTTAGGCGCCAAAATACGCGATGAATGAAAGGAGTCTTTAGGATGGGCTTTGGTTCGGCCAACCCATGGCTTGTTGGTTTGGTGCCGAACTATGCTAAGAATGAAAGGAGTCCTTCAGGTGTAGGGTAGATGTAGGGTAGCTGCCTGGAGCATCTTTGCTTCCAACTTATCGTGTAGGCCCTCCTTGTGTTTTCTTTGGTAGTGGGAGAAATGCTAAACTATTCTTTTGCCAATTGTCTCGGCGATCTTCGTGCTAGTTGTTGCGGCGGCCTTCTTCTTTATTATCCCGACGTTGTCGATCAGGTATAGTCTCATGGCTGGCCGTTCGGTTCTCATTCTGCATGCAAGTTGTTTACCACCGAACAAGCGTTCGGGTTCAAAAGGCTTCGGTTTGGCCAGCCGCTAGTGAAGCGGAATTGAGGTTCGGTTTTTCACCTACTAAGCTTTCGGCTCCAAAAGTCTTCGGTTCGGCCCACCATTGGTAGGCGAGAATGGAGATTAATTTCCTCACCGAATAAAGCATTTGGCTCTGAAGGCTTCGATTTGTCCAACTGTTGGTAGGCAAGAATGAAGATTCATTTCCTCCCCAAACGAAGCATTCGGCTCTGAAAGGCTTCGGATCGGCCAACCGCTGTTTACGGCAAATTGTTTTGAGAAGTGCTTCCACCTTCTATCCTGAGCGCCGGTGCCCCTTATTGTCCTGAGCGCCACCTTGTGTCCCGAGCCTACTCGGACCTCTGACTCGGTTTAGGGCTCGACCTTGCTCAACCTTTCCTAATCGTTTTTCAAGTTGTTGAATTTGAGGTTGAGGAATGTCAGAGAAAGGAGTGGGGGGCATTGTCCTGAGGCCCAATAGAGAGGTAGGTACCCAAGACTTGTATGGGTAGCAGGAGGAGCAGCACCACTAGGAAGAACAACTTGACCACCTCATTTAAGGGGTTTCTTGGAAGGTTTTGATAGATCTTTGGATTAGAACCGCCGTTAGGTTCTGGGTAGATCTCTAGCAGAGTCGCCTATTGTGGGGGTTGCAATCCTTACAATGAACCTTCACCTGACCTTTGGTTCGGAATAAATCTCGCCTAAGGGTTCCACATGAGCGCCTCACTTGAGAGCTCCGCCTAGCCTTCACCTGAAGGCTGAGGGCCTCGTTCGAGGCCTGAGCGCTCCAGCTAAGCGCTCTGCCTGAGCGCCTGATGTAACTTGGTTGGAGGTTCCAACAAGTACAATCGTAGATGGATCCAATTACCACGGATCAAGGCCGAAACTATGCAAGAATCAGATTCTGGAACTGATCCTTGCAGAATACAGCAATTAAGGCTCGAAATCTACGAGCTATGAGGCTCAAAAGGCCCTAAAAGGCAGCACCCTAGGGCTACAATAAAACACCAAAAATATGAAATTTCATTCATCCAAAAACTCCTTAAAACATGTATTACAGCCCTATATATAGAACTCCTAAGGAGGTTACTTCCAGGTGAAGTACTTTGCCTAATATGACAAAAGAGTAGCAGCCGTTATTTTTTACTTAGAAAGGTTGCTACTTGCTAGCCGTTGAAACAACCCCTAAGCAACTTCTAGGGACACACATACTAAAGACTTACCTTACCATGAAGGAAACTAACAAAAAAACACCAAAATAAGAAGTCCTAAGGGCAAAAAAAACAAGACAATATCCTACTAGGCCCTACATGTTAGAAAAAAAAGGCATTTCAAGCTCTTTTCCTACGGCTCGAGTGTGTTCCCTTCCTTCTAAAGAACTTGACTTCCATCTTGATTGCATCAGCGCCTCACCTGAGTGCTTCGCCTGATAGCTCTGCCTAGCCTCCACCTAAGAACTCCGCTTGAGAGCTTCGTCTGAGGGTCCCGCCTGAGGGTTCTGCGTAGCCTAAACATGTAGCAACGCCGTTAGCGCCTAACCGGGCGAAGTTGGACATGGAAGGCACTCTGACGGTTAAGGGTGAGAGGGACGATGGAGGTGAAAGTACAAAGAGAGTGTTAGGGTAGTGGAGAGCGGTGTTGACCAATGTACCATTTAGGGTTCGTCAATGTACCTTTTATAGAGCTCCTTGACTTGCCCTCCAAGTATCACGTGTTCGGCACGCACAATAACCATTCCGTTGACGTCACTAATTATGTATTGAGCAAATCGGTTTGGTGCACTTGCCACTTGCCAGGGATGCCTTCCAATTATTACGTGTGTCATGCCGGTCGAGACCGGATCTGCGAGTGTTTGCTCCAATTTTGATGACATGAAGAGTAGGTCCGAACCCACCGGTTCGGCCACGTACTCCAGTTCGGATTATTTATTTGGTCCTGCTTGACGGATGGACCTGGTAAGGCTATTGATCCATTAGGCCGGACCGTATAATTTGACCCACTACAGTTATGGTGTATTTTTTTTACATTTTATCTTCCTAAAGGACCCTGCTTTTTGTACTTTTATTTACTATAGTATTTACATTTCAATATAATTGGAAAAACTTTGGGATTGCTTTCCATCGCTAAACCCACCGTATTGGAATGTAGGTTATCATATTGTGGAACATGTGGTACAAAACCTAATTCGCTAGGGTATTAGTGAGATCAATGTTCCAAGCCTTGGAAAATTGATATTGCCATGTTGGCGTGAATATGATGCAATACTGGCTCAGGCATGTGGTCGTAGGCTTACACACGAATCACCCTATTACAATTTATTGACTTTAATTTTGACCTCATCCTTGTTTCTTGCAATCAACCATTCATTGCAATATTGTCTTATTTTTCAAACTAAACATGTAAAACATATGCTTTTAGGCAAATTTAGGAGTGGGATGTAGTGGTAAGTGGACAGGAGATTAATATGTCTAGAGACTTCTGAACTCCTGGTTCAGCGGTATTGGAATATTTTCTTAAAAATCTCGTAGTCATAAGGAATGGCAAGGAAATGGATTACATGAGTTTTGGTGGTGTGTTGGGTGGAGAAAGAGGAATTGTGTACATCATCTCATTGGTTGATGAGGAATATTTTCTTAAAAATCTCGTAGTCATAAGGAATGGCAAGGAAATGGATTACATGAGTTTTGGTGGTGTGTTGGGTGGAGAAAGAGGAATTGTGTACATCATCTCATTGGTTGATGAGGCTTTGTTGTGCTGACTTGTACTGCATGTGCTAGAATTCAAGGGTGATTGGTAACATTCTCATAGTGCTAATACGTGAGATCTAGGTATACTAATCCCATTATCGAAAGATTTTGATATAACACGTAATAAAGTACAAAACTATTTGAATTCTGATAGGTTGACCAAATTATGTGAAGTAATCTTCGGACTAAGCTGAAATTAACATTGTGGAGCTCCAAGAAATGAGTAGTCTGGGTAAAAAGTTTGTAGGAGTTTTCTAAATGCTTACTTAAAAAGCTGCAAGATGCCACGATGGTCTGTAAGGATGTAAATTCTAATGAAGCTGATGCTCTCCAGCAAGGCATGTAAATCTCTAAGGGACGGATTATGCAAAGAATAAAAAGTCAATCAGATTCTTGTAAATCTTTTTCTGATGGAACACTTCTATCAACTTTGGAAGCTGAAGAAAAGGTGCTGGGTGAAACGTCAAGCATCATTGAAATCATAACTGTTTCTAGTGTTCAGTCAGATGTTCAAGTGATGCAACCAGTTGCCTATTAGTGTGTTGATTTGTGTAAAGTTGTTTTGAATTGATGAAATAGTTGGGGTTGAATGAAGGTGCGCCTTTGGCTAGTTTTTTCTTCCTATAAATTCTGAGGCACTGAAGAATTTGTAATCGCTTGCCTTGGAAATCTAACTTAGCTTTATTTCCTTTTCATCTCTTTTATTTGGAGGAAAAGAATACCCATCTGTAATCGCTTGCCTTGGAAATGTGTGGTATATTTGCCCATTGACTCAGTTGGAAGAATGCATTTTTATTAATAAGTTGAAAAGATTGCTGTTTGTCTCATCTGACTGTATCTTTTGGGAGTTCAGAGCTATCTGACTGTATCTTTTGGGAGTTCAGAGCTATCTGACTGTATCTTTTGGGAGTTCAGAGCTGGAGAACAATGGCTTATTCAACACCAAGATTTTTGAGTTGATGCAAACCATTAAAATCTTGTAGTTTTTTGTCACTTCATAATTCTGAAGCCATTCCAATTGCTTTTTGTTTAATTATTGTTTCTTTCTTCAATTAAATAATTGCATAATGTGCATTAATTTGTGGAATTATTGCTTTGAAAGGTTTATGAAGATGGAGTTTTGGATATAGGTAAGTAAGCTGTAGTTGTGTGATTATTTTTTTTTTTACTCGATTATATTTGGGCCTATACTTTGACCAATATTCTACAGCTTGATGTTGCTCCATTTTTCTGCTTAGGAACTTCGAAATATGATCCTAATCAGAGGAAATGCGCGCGTAATTGCATTGGTGAAGTGATTAGATTATTTCGCCCCACAGACAAGAGGTACTCCTTGATGCGTATGCCATTTCCTTTTTTTTTGTTGTTGCAAGTTTTGTATTATGTTGCACAAGTTTTTTGCGCCTGAGGTATTCTTTTGAAATTGACTGTTTAGGATCAGCCAAAAGGAAGCTGCATTATTTTTACAGGAGGGGGGCCTTCTGTGTTTCTTGACATGTCCTGCAATCTACTATTCCTAGAGTAGTTTTTGGCTTCCTCTGCTCCTTAATCCTTTTTGTCCCTTTTCCTGGTCTTTTGACCAACTAAAAATAAGAGTGACTTGTTGATTTTGTTTAGGGAAGTGGTATCTTGCCTGTAAATGCTTGTTAATTTTGTTCCTATAAATGTATTGCTTGCTCGGTAACAAGGGTTCCATATATCAACGGATACATGTTTGTATTTGCATGTGCAAATATGTGTAGTTAGTTAATACTAACAGATGCTGCTGGGCTACAAGCCTTAAGGTTTAATTGATTCTTGTGCAGTAACTCGCGTTAGTAATCTTACTTCTTTTTTAATTCATTCAGTTGCTGACTTTCTTTTTTTTCCTTCGCTTTGAAATTATAGTAAGAAACCAGAGAATGCTATTTAAGATAGGGAAGGAACGTATAACTGGAAAGATGCGGAGTCTTCTAGACTCTAGAGGAACAAGAAAAATGTTAACCATCTAAATGCAAAGAAAGCATTGTTATCCTCGGAATTTGAACCCTTGCCTTTCCACGTGTAGGGAGAAAACATGAAATTGCTGCCAAGATACAGAATTAAATGCACGGACAAAGGGAGTCGCATCTGATTAAAAAAAAAAAAAGAGGAGTCGTAAGCCACTTAACATGGTCACAAGTTCACACCATCAACGACAAGATTCCCACAAATCAAGGTGGGAAGATAATGAGCCTTATAGGATCAACATCAGAAGCCAAATGATTGTGCAAAAACCAATAGAATATTCCAGTTGGTTAAATAAATAAGAATAGGTGGCAATAAAAAAAAAAGGATAGACAGAGAAAAACTTTGGGACAAGGTAAACCAGTATTTTGCACCTAATTCTATTTTATTGTCCATTATATTCGTTATCTGGGGGCTCAATTGTTATGCATGTTTCACACTTCCAGGTCCTTTGGAATCATCAAGCGTTTTGAGAAGAATACCAGATTGCACAAGGTGAGGGAAAGTTTACTATATTTTTTTTTTATCTATGACAAATGATCCTTTGAAGAAAATTGTGTGATACATTGTTTTCCTAGGTCATGTTTGATGATGGAAGTGTTGACTTTCTTGACATGTCAAAAGAAGATTGGGAGTTCTGTACTTCCTGATGTGGTGGTTTGGTAGGTTCAGTCTCATCGGTATGACTTCCTGTGCATTAGCCTTAGCTTATTGTTGTAAAAAAAATTACTTTTTGGTCCATCCCTATTTGGAATTATGGTCGAAGTGTCGAAGTTTCTTTAATGCGGATATGAAAGTGATACTGTATCCGGTGGTGGGATTTTTTAGTTAAATCTGGTTTATGAGAGTTAAATGCTCTGGATTTTGTTTTAAGTTGATATCCTGCTATCACAAGAGTAACGTAGGCCTTTCACTCTTTAGGGGCGAGGAAGAGGGAAACGCTTGTATACTCTTCAAAATGCTACTCCCTCCGTCCCTTTTTAAATGTGTTACTTCGTAAATCCAATTTATTAAAGAAACATCATCATTACACCTTTCACATCAACTTTGTCCTTCACTTTACACTTTTCACATCAACTTTTACCTCTACTTTCCAAAATTATCCTCCACTTTTACCCATTAACTCTTTACCCACTAACTTTTCAAAATGGCAAAATGATAATTGTACAAACTTTTACCCATTAACTTTTCAAACCACACTTATTTAGGGATAGCCCAAAATGGAAATGTCTACACTTAAAAAGGGACGGAGGGAGTAGCTTAGAACTTAAAGTAGTCCTTTACAGAATAAAATACTTGCCTAATAAGCAATTTGCATATGCTTGTTCATCAGTCAGTTTTTATGTAGCATCGTCAACATTGGTGTGAGAAAAATGGTATTTGGTTATTTGCTGCTTTTTTACTGCATGGTGATTGCTTTCTTTGGTGCGAACATGTTGGGGTGAAGGATGATGTTCGATCAAAGTTTGCTGCTGCTATGGTGTTCCTGTTTACTGTAACACATGGTGGTATGTCCATATTTCTTGCGAGCCTTTTAAAAATGGCTTTGAGCCACAAAGACAAATAGGTTGGCGAATAACTGTGTTTGATGTGTTGCAGGTATACCACCAAAGTGTTTCAGCAGTTCTTGGCGAAGCCCATGATTGACATCTGTTATAACATAAATGTTACTGGTCTAATGTTGTACTTGGAGTAGTTTTGATTGATGCATAAGAACTGACTGTTCCTTTTTCCCATTTCTTTTTTCTTTTTAAACTTTTGTTTTTTGCTCAGTGATTCCTTCATGTAAACTTTTGGGAAGGATCATTATTTTAATATGTTGACGAGACTGGAAATAATATGTTGCAAAACATTCCAACTTGATCAGATGATATTTGTGATCTAATTTTCTGTGGAAGCCCTGGTCACCTGGTGCATCTTTTTTGTTATCTTTTGACATAGTATTTGTTTCCTTCCTTTCCGTCTTTTATCATGGCCTTTGGTAACTATCTTTTGGAAATCCTTTGTTACTCCCTTTTAGATGAGTTTCTTAGTAGCGTAGGATGAAAGCGCCCTGGAAACTCTGGTATATGCTTTGGCACTGGAGATGGACCAGACCTGGTTTGCCGTTTATATGTTTTGGGTTACATAAGATGCACATGCTTTTTAAACAAACGGGGATAAAAAAGATGTTACATTACAGGGGCTTGATGTTTTGGTTCTGAATAGTACCAGTTGAGTTATGTTGAATTCTTTGGAAGAAACCTTGCAGTTGGGGTGGGTGTCTGAGGCATCTGAGTTGATTCAATGTTCAATCTTATTGTGAGTTTTAGTTTTTAGAGTGCTTTCCTCCCATGATCTTCAAGGTTGCACGGAAAAAGGGAGTGGAGGGAATTGTAACTCCCTATAACCAACCGTTCTTGATCATCAACATGTAGAAGAAGAAGTTGCATGTTAAGAAACACTTGGCAACCCATGGTGAAGGCGGTTAAGAAGAAAGCCACATGGCTGCATATCGGCCAAACAGAGATTGGCGCCAAGGATCACAATTCAAATGCATAGAGCTTATAAATTCGAGTTTTGAAGATGAAGAAAGGGTTCCAACACCAATCAAGCCCAGCGCTTAAATCAATTACTACTACTTTCCAGCAAAGTCCTTAAACCATTTTCTTCAATCCGCTTGAGAAAATGTTTTATCTCTTTTCCTAGCCTAGCCTAGCCTAAATCCTCTTTACATTCTCGTGTAATTTCCATTTCAACTTTGTTGAATCCATTTAATCAAGTTGGTTTTTATTTATTGTTGTTCTCTTGCTCTCATGCGGAGGAAACAATATCAAGTCCTCGCACGTAGGCAAACCACGTACCATCTTTCGACCTCACCCTTAGGTCAAACACAATCGTTCTAGTATAAGTTAGGTTAAGGCACACGAAGTTAGTTGGACGGTTTTTACAGTCTTGACACGCCCTAAAAAACCGTTGTAGACTCGTGGTAATTTTTCGGAGAAACAGGTGGTAATCGAGCTGATTGAACTGGGTCGTGGATCCATCCCACGGGTTAAAGATCATATATAAAAGTCATATATCCACAAAATCAATCCCCTCTTCTTTTTATTATTTTATTTTGTGCTTATTGTATCTTTCATTTCGTGCATGTTAACAGTATCGGTATAAAATACGAAGGGATTTAGATGGCTTATGAGTGGACAAATATGAGGAGATAATTAGGCAATTCGATATGGATTGCCCACCACCTCTAATTAGTGGGATTGTATTGGGAGGGTTGGTAAGGTTGGTCCCAATATCAATATGACGATATACCCCCTATACTATAGGCTATATAACATTCACCAACCCCCACCCACCCACTCTTGGGTCCAATTTCTGTTCATTTTACTGCTTACTTTGGTTTTGTTTTATTTTGTTTGAATAGCTTGACTTCCACATTTTTAGGGGAGGTGATAAAACAACACAAGGGGGTGGTGATTGGCTACCATTAATAACTTGTTCTCAGCTAAAAAAGAAAAATCTAGCTAAGATAAATATTGAGATTGAGAGAGGAAAAAAAAGGCTATTGAAAATACCATTTATATTCTCAATTTTCATCAACTGCGTACATTAATTTATGTCTTTTCATAAAGCTTGATTACAAAAAAGCTGTGGTGTTTTCACAAGATAATGTTGTTCTTTGTATACTCTGATAAAAAGTCAAAATTTGTACTCCCGCCGTCCAGATTTGTTGGTCTATTTTAAAAATCCGTGTCATTTTTTATTGCTTATATCTTTCAATATGTATCTCAAAAAATATGTAATATGAATATATAGATCTCAATTGGTTCTATAATACAAAGTTCAGAAAATCATAAAAACCATAGTAATAAATTAAGAAATACAAGCAATAAAAAATGACACGGATTGCAAAAAGGAACTAACAAATCCGGAAAGAGAGAGTAAATTACTAGCATATAAAAGGAAAAAAAAGTGTTTTTATAAATAGAAAAAAGTGTAAATATCACTACCCAAATGTAAACGAAAATCCTAAGGTATCGAGGAAAGGGGTACCAAAAATGTACTAACGGCTTGCGTGACCTACTTTTGAGTTCCACACGAACAATCCGAATCATTCATTAATTTTAAAATAAATTTCAAATGTTATTGCCAAAAAAATCAGTTCAATTTAATGTGGGTGATCTAAAATTCCGATTATGAATATTGCTCCTCATTTATTGCCCCTCCTCCAAATAGTAGTAGGAGTATTTGGTAAAGAACTATTCCAGTATGTGTATTCGATGTATGGGGATGCAAATTGCAGAGAGGGGTTGTATTGTAGGTAAAGCGGTTTGGATCCTACAATGCGTTGTTCCGTGCAGTGCACTGATCTTAACTGTTCAAAAGTATTTTTAATAGTCTGATTTTGTATACGCTTTCTTACCGGTCAAAACGATTTTTAAGATAGATGATTGTGATATGCACACTGTACAATTTGCATGATGTGCGCTGTAGAGTCCCTGAATCCGTGAAAAGCAAGTAGTGAATAAATTTTTCTTGGTCATCGGGGGTTGTTGGGAGAGCGAGCGAAGTGGGTGGGTGGGACCCCCGAGGTAGATCTCGAATTTCTTCTTGTTTTTCTTCTTCCCGGGGCAAGGGGCAAGCAAGAGCATCTCATCTGGTCGAATCTAAAAAACAATTTTGTGGGTTAGGTGGTACGTAGTAGGCCTGGTTTGAGTAAATTGAAAAAATTGAATTTTTAGTTTTTTTTGGTTTTGTCCTTGTTCAAAAAAAATTGCATTTGTTAGTTTTCGGGTCGATTTTTTGTGGTTTCTTGGCTTGTCTTGACGAAAGGAATCTAAAAAGTATAAAATTATTAGTCAAACTTAAAGTTTTGTGAATAAAGACGAAGGTGACATCCAAAAAATCGGTTTTTTGGATTATTTTTCGTCTTTATTCACGAAACTTTAAGTTTGGTTAATAATTTTATACTTTTTAGATTCCTTTCGTCAAGACAAGCCAAAAAATCACAAAAAATCGACCGAAAACTAATAAATGCAAAAAAAATTTGAATAAGAACAAAACCAAAAAAACTAAAAAACTAATTTTTTCAATTTACCCAAACCAGGCTTAGTGAAAGTCATATAAATAGCAGCAAACTACTCCGCATAAACAAGGCTACAATCTTCAATCTTCTTTTGTGCGAGCGTGCGTGCATCTTCCTTGAGTTGAGCGGAGCCACATTTCTGAGAGAGAGAGAGAGAGAGAGGAGATGAAGGTGTTAGAGAAGATTCGGGAGGCGGCGGCGGCGGAAGGAGGAGGAGAAGGGGGCAAGGTGGTGTTCTCGTTCGAGTTCTTCCCGCCGAGAACAGAGGATGGAGTGGACAATCTGTTCGAGAGAATGGAAAGAATGGTGGCTCATAACCCTGCATTCTGCGACATAACATGGGGAGCAGGTGGTTCTACGGCGGATCTCACCCTCGAGATAGCAAACAGGATGCAGAACATGATGTGCGTTGAGACCATGATGCATCTCACTTGCACTAACATGCCTGTTGATAAGATCGATCACGCCCTTCAGACCATCAAGTCCAACGGCATCCAAAATGTCCTCGCCCTCCGTGGCGACCCTCCTCACGGTCAGGACAAGTTCGTTCAAATCCAGGATGGCTTCGCCTGTGCCCTCGATCTGGTTCGAGATCTCCGTCTCTCTCGTACTCTTTTTCATACACTATTTCCATCTGATCTGATCTGATCTGATCTGATTCGATCCGATCTGATTTCATCCCGTCCAATCTCTCTATCTCTCTCTCGGCATTGTTGTCTCCTAATTCAACTTTGACCGTCTTATTTGCAGGTAAAGCATATTCGGTCCAAATATGGTGACTACTTTGGCATAACCGTTGCTGGTTATCCAGGTTTGTTTGTTTCTTTTTTCATTCTTTTCTTGGTTGTCTTTATATGCTAATTAAGATCCTCCCCGTTACGTAAGAGAATGACGCATTATTTATGAGGCCAACCACATTAATTATGGTCGCCTATGTTGCATTTTTTGCAATTCAATTTTGTCTTCCATCACCTAAATCTTATCGAATTGGTTCATGTCTCTTCATCATCCACAACGTTGGTTTTTGTTGTTATTTGAGCTGGCAACAGCTTGTGTGCGCGTCTGTAGTAAATTGCTACTCATGTTGTTTACTTTTCCTCTAGAGGGACATCCTGATGTCATTCAAAGTGATGGGGGTTTGGCCACACCGGAGGCATATCAGAGCGACCTTGCTTACCTTAAGAGGAAGGTAGAATACTTGTGGGGTTTCATAAAATATGTGTTCCGTTAAGAATTGCCTTGTTAAACTTAAGACCTTTGAAATGTGTGGTTGTGTTGATTTTACAGGTTGATGCTGGGGCTGATCTTATTGTTACTCAACTTTTCTATGATACTGATATCTTCCTCAAGTTTTTGAATGACTGCCGTCAAATTGGAATTACTTGTCCCATAGTTCCTGGGATTATGCCCATTAATAACTATAAGGGCTTCCTCCGCATGACTGGTTTTTGCAAAACTAAGGTAATGCAATCTTCCAATCCAATGGATGCTGTTTTAATCATTACTTAACAAACTAGGAGTTATTTTTGTTCAGCAGTGCTTGACCTTCTTATGAATATCACAATCTAGTCTATTATTTGTTCACTGCTAGATAGAATTTCGGGATTGATAGCGCAACAATTTACTTACATTTGTGGACGAGTGAACTAGCGGCACACATCTCCTGTTTAGTAAGTACATTGGTGAAATACTTGACCACATGCTGAGAACTACATGAACACTTGTAATTGCATCGGGTTAAGTGTGTTATATGCGATGCCGACTCCATGAGTTATTGTGTATGGGGTCAATGGCAAAAGGGAACTGCCATGAGCTGGGTAGTAATTTTGTAAAAAGAGGACTGAAAAAGGTATGTAGATGACTAGAGGGGTAAAAACAATGAGATGTTTAGTAATTTTTCTTGATATGCAATTAAAAAAGAGTGCATATGGTAAAAATAAGAGCGTGAAAAATACTCCCCATTGAAAAATAAAGTGCCAGATATGGATGTATGCATACATCGGTGGTGCTAGAACCACACACACACACACACACACACACACACACACATATGCACACAGGCAATGTGAGTGGGTCCCACGCTTAATGTGGTGTGTGTGGGTATGTTTATTTGTGTGTGTGTGTGTTTCTGGTTATAGAGTTATTGATGCATACATATATCTATCTATATATATCCAGATTAGAGAGGTCTCTATCTTAGCTGAGAGAGAAAGAAGGGGAAGCGCGACTGAGGGACAGGAAAGAGATGCAAGTTCACGGGTTTTCTAATAGAATAGTTGTTCAGTGCTACTAGTAGTACACTAGTTGGAGTAATTTTGTTTCCCATGGGGTCAGCTGACCCCACCCATCCTATACTAGTGTCGCATTGGTTATATGGTTGGTTTAGAAGGATTGGCTCAATCAGTGGATCCTTTATATTTTTTCATCCCAGATAAGATTAAATACAGTTGATGCTTAGCTTGGCTCTAGGAAACCATCAGTTAAAAAGATGCTGCAACTGGCAATCCATGCCTTCCATTGTTGCCTTCAAATGATTGTGGACCCTATGAAGTACTCATATTGGACATAGTCACATTGTGGAATACACGTTTGACATTTTTAGTTGGACATTTACCTCGTCAAACCTACTTGGTTATCTTATGTCACCAGAGAACTATGCATAACATACCAGTGAGATGCTCTATGACACCTTGCAAGCACCACTTTATCGCTGAAAACTTTAAACATATTGGAATATGAATATTTTTTCTTGTCCAAATGTCATACAGTGAAACACATATCCACATTCCACGCTCGCACCAAATTCCGTGCATCATAGATTGTTACATCACGAATTGATTTATGCAAGCATACTAGAATTTTAGAGCATCAAGTTTGAGGTTTAATCTCTAGCATGACTGGTACTAGAACACTAGGGACTCATCAGGAGAACTTACTTTTCAATAAGCTCCAAACTACTACTTTACCTTCTATTGGTACTTGTGGCTTTAATGTTATTGGCAGATACCACCTGAGATTACTGCTGCCTTGGAGCCTATCAAGGATAATGAAGAAGCCGTCAGAGCCTATGGAATCCACCTCGGAACAGAAATGTGCAAGAAGATATTGGCTAATGGAATTAAGACTTTGCATCTTTATACCTTGAACATGGAGAAATCTGCCTTGGCAATACTAATGGTTGATTCCTATATCATATTAAAAAGTCGTCAATGTTGTTTGATTGAACTATGTCAATGTCTTAAGCTGTGCCTTACTGGCTACACTCACCTTGACAGAATCTTGGGCTAATTGAAGAGGCCAAAATTTCAAGGTCCTTACCATGGAGACGCCCTACAAATGTTTTCCGTGTTAAGGAAGATGTTAGGCCAATATTTTGGTATGCACTAATATCAAAACTGATGTCATTTTCAAAAATAGTTCAACATTGCTTACTCGTACCCGTGGCTTATGCCAATTCTTAGGGATATCTCTCGAAATATCTGACGTGTTTCGGCCATGATTCTAGGGCCAATCGTCCAAAAAGTTACATTTCGAGGACTATAGGTTGGGAACAATACCCACATGGCCGATGGGGAGATTCTCGTAATGCATCATATGGAGCACTTACCGATTATCAGGTAAAGATCATAAATTTTTTATATTTTCTTGTTTAGCTGTAAATGCAACTATAACTCGATTTGCTTATTCTGTAGTTTGCATGTGGACCTTTTTTTCTCTTATTTTATTCAAGGCTATTGAAATTGTGCTTCATCTTCATATGCGGGTCTGTCTAGCAGTATTATTTACTTGCATATGTGTAAGCACGTTTATTTGGTAGTGAAGTGAAGCACATCCTTGCTTTGGCTTCAGTTTTTCCTTTCATTCTCTTTAATTATTGTCTAGATCAACCTAGGCCTTTATTGGAGCTAGTATTATTTACTTGCATATGTGTAAGCATGTTTATTTGGTAGTGAAGTGAAACACATCCTTGCTTTGGCTTCAGTTTTTCCTTACATTCTCTTTAATTATTGACTAGATCAACCTAGGCCTTTATTGGAGCTAGTATTATTTACTTGCATATGTGTAAGCATGTTTATTTGGTGGTGAAGTGAAGCACATCCTTGCTTTGGCTTCAGTTTTTCCTTACATTCTCTTTAATTAGGTTACGCTCTTGTTCTTTTTAATTTTATTTATACTGATGATTCTATGATGCCAGGTATCGCACCATTATCTTTTCCGTGTGCCTCTTACTCTAGATTCTCCATTTTTTCCTTCTTTTGTTGGTAATAGATGTCTATCAGGATTTGTAATTCCGCCAACGAGGCAGTATGTTTAATCGGTGAGAATTGGGAACATTGAGCTGAATTTTCGGTCCTTAAATTTTCTTTTTCATAGCATTTTTATATTTTGGAGGCAGCGTTTGTCTCCGTGACATGTATTTGACCTAATTTTGTGTGCAAAACTGTAAGAAACCAGGTACGGTTATGGACACAATACAAGCATACAATATGATAAAGGACATGTTCAAAATAATTTGAGTCAAATGTTTTCCCTGGTTATCAATGTTTTCCCTGATTGTCAATTGCTTTCCCTGATCACCTATGTTTTGCCTACAACCTTTTCTAAATGTCCACAGGACTAGCGCTCTCTCTCTCTGTCTCTCTCTCTCTCTCAATTAGTATAGTTTTGATGTTGTTTAAGAGACAGGATTAAGACCTTCAAGAATTTTGTACATAGCTCCTCTTTATTGATCTATGCTGTCATCTGACTCATTTGGGTCGATCCCAACAGTTCATGCGAGCCCGCACACGTGACAAGAAACTTCATGATGAATGGGCTGTCCCTTTGAAGAATGTTGAAGATATTCACGAGGTATGATTTTCAACAAATTTATTCCACTTCAAATTTCAATGACAATTGTATCGATGCTAATGTGTCCCTTCTGGAATTGGTATTCATCAGAGATTCCTGAAGTACTGCCTTGGGAAGCTAAGAAGTAGTCCCTGGTCTGAGTTAGATGGCCTTCAGCCAGAAACAACGATAATTAATGAACAGTTGGGGAGCATCAACTCGAAGGGTTTCCTCACGATAAATAGCCAACCATCTGTGAATGGAGCAAAGTCTGATTCCACTACCGTTGGTGAGTGTAACATCTGCAAAAGATGCACGAGTGTATCCTATTCCATATGCTCTCAAACGTCCAGTAAATGAATCATCGTACGAGTTGCTACTTGCTAGCCATGCTTTCATTTTACTTTGCTGTTAAACATTGTCTTACCAATTATCTCTTGAAACTCATTTACCATTTCTCTTGGTACCCATTATGTATTTTAGGAACAGATGGAGGATTTTGCCCAAAAAATAGCTTATGGAGGATTGACAAATCTGTATAACTGTATATTGACTTTCTATCCAAACTTCTCTATCCGGTGCCCTAAATATCTGACTCCGGACAGCTTTGCTTCTTTCTACGAACCTATGCCTGTAACCCGAATTTCTTTACCTCAAAGATATTGAACCACTATATATGTATGCATGACTCGTGTGTGTATTTCATCTCTACCTAATTATTCAAGATTAAAATATATCATCTACCGAATTTGCTACACAAGAATAAACCATGATGTCCTTTTTATGTGCAAAATTCGCTTCTATTTGGAATATAAAATGTCTTGTACCGCCATCTTGATTTTAATGACAATTTTATATTGGCACGTGGCACATTGTGTGCATTTAAATGTCACTGTCTACTACAATTTTGTATCCCTGATATGATTATTGTCAGTTTTCTATGAGGAACTGATTTGGTATCTTTCCTGCCACGAGTGTCGTATAAATTTGGTGAGTACCATTATCATAATGAATGGGAGTAATGCTATTTACTTTCTTTTTAGAGATCAGATTTTGCACTCTATGGGCAGTTAAAACACATGGACCTGGTTATGGGTGTCAGGAGTGGGTAGGTCTCTATTGATATGGGTAATTATAGAAGAGTCCATGTACCTTGGGGACACAGTATCAAGATGTACAGGCTTGATTAATTTATTTCGGGTTATGTGCCATTTTGCAGGATGGGGGGGACCTGGTGGATACATCTACCAGAAGGCATATGTGGAGTTTTTCTGCTCCAAGGAGAAGTTGAATGCTCTTGTTGAGAAATGCAAGGCATTCCCATTTCTGACCTACATGGCTGTGAACAAAGAAGGAAGCTGGATATCCAACCTCCGCAGCCAAACTGACGTGAATGCGGTGACATGGGGAGTGTTCCCGGCCAAGGAGATCATCCAACCGACTGTCGTGGATCCCACCAGCTTCATGGTGTGGAAGGACGAGGCATTTGAGATCTGGTCCAGAGGGTGGGCTCAATTGTACCCAGAGGGTGACCCATCCAGGAAGCTGCTGGAGCAGGTACAGTGCTATGCTTCCCCTCCTCCCTATGTTTTATCCGTCTCTTGATTGCTCCTCGTTTATCTGATATACATATTTGATGAATTGTGAATTTTCGAGAGAATGACTTACTTGGTATTTCTACTTGTGTTAGCAGGTGCAGAGCACTTACTTCCTGGTCAATTTGGTAGAGAATGATTATGTTAACGGTGATTTATTTGCTGTTTTTAAGGATTTCTAAGACAAGGGAGGGGATTACCCACCCACCCCACCAACCAAAGCCATAGGAATAAAATCTTTGGCTTTGGACTCAATTCTTTCGTTTTCTGTTTTGCTGGATCTATCTCTCTTTATGGCTATGTAATAATGTAATCCTTTGGATTTTTGCGTCTTCCCAATCGTAGTGGAAATTGCATATGGTTGTTTGGCAGTTGTTTTTTATTCATCCTGAATTAATTTATTACCAATCGACAAAATAACAATCTGAGATTGAGAAACTGATTGATTTCTAAGTAGCCACTCCATAAAGGGAAAAAAAAAAAAAAAATCTCACTGGGCTTTTTTGGCTTTTTGTTCGTTTTATTCAATATTATTTTGCATTACTTTTGTCTCAAACTTAAGTGGATTATAGATTTGTTTCAACTAGAAAGTAGAAAATTATAACTGAAACTTGAATTTTTTTTATCAGAAAAAGCCTAAAAAAAAAAATTATTGTAAACTTTAATGCATGATACCCCAACCGCAATTTTTTTTGGGTACTTAGTCCCAACAAGAATGACACTATAATAATGAAAACTTTGTAGGACGGTCGTTTGTCAAAGCATTTGCACACTTGTTTGCTTCCCGATAAATATGCCAAGTCGTGGATTGCTCAAATGAATTACTAAATGAGGTACCAGCTGCAACCATGAATAATTGTGGTATTAGGAAGTGATTTGCATAATTACCCTCTCTCTCGTCCAAAAAAAAAAAGTTTCACAAGAAGTAGTCCCTCCTCGAGAGCTTGGCATCATTGACTCTTTTATTAATGATCCCCGTCACCCAGCCTCCTTCCTTGTTCATTTGGGTTGAACCATGTGCGACCCATCTCTCGTATTGAAAGCTCCATCAACGACTAGTTTCAAGGAACCTGATCCTGGATGCTCCCACCTGATAATCTGCCGTTTACTTTGTTGAGGTTTTGGCAGCCATAAGAAAACACACACTCTACTGATTTTGGCAAATGATCGTTTTTGTTGTTGGTTTGGTTCAAACAAAGATTTGTTTCGGAAAGCCAATTGTGGAAGCAAACAAACTGGAAAAATAAAGCGCCAAGGAACCTCAGAGGGGTGGAGAATTGAAAAAAGCCTGTAACCAATCAAGGTCAACCGCCCTCCCATATTCTGGCTTGTGAACTAGGGGACCAGAGCGAATTATTGTATTTTTTTTTATTTTTTTTTCTGTTTGGTACGCCCTAATTTTCCATGGCCAACCGCTGTTAATTCTCAATCATTGCTAAAACCGGGTAATGTCTTTGTTACTACTAAGATAGTCTCTTCGTTAATTCGTACATGGTGTGTGATTTTCTGGCCCAACAGTGGTTAACACAGGGGTATGGCATCAAGTTTAAGAGTCGCTACCCCAAGGGTGCTGCACATAGCACATCTCCCACTCCGACCCCGAATTCGTCCACCTTCCCTCCCTTTTTACAACAATTAAAATATGGTGATATTGAGGTTTCCCCAATCATCTCCGCTTTTCCTTTGAAACTTTATTTTAGGCCATAAAAAGAGCATTTGCAGGTGGTACTGGTACCCATAGCATTGAGGGCTTCTTCAAAGGTAGTAGTGTATTTGCTTTCCAACGAGGGAGGGCTTCTTCACATTGACATGGCAGAGACAGTGCATCTCAGCGAGTTTCTCCCGACCATTACATAAGTGGTCAAGGTTTACATCATCTGGGGGGCTACGGGTTTTTTTTTTTTTTTTTTTTTTTTTTTTGGGGGGGGGGGGGGGGGGGGGGGGGGTGTGTGTGTGTGTGTGAGAGAGAGAGAGAGAGAGAGAGAGAGAGAGAGAGAGAGAGCATGAGCAAATATAGAAATGCATCTCACATCTCTATTCTTTACTTCCATTGCAGATTTCTCCCTCCAGACATAAGGCAGTTAAAAAGGATCTCTGGTCATATTCATTTATTGGTGGGTGCTTTCCATGGTATGCATTGGACATGCTACTCCTAATAATCAGAAGCCTCGACCCATCTTGATAAATTTCCATGACATATATCAATAGGAGTTCCACTAAGTCTCAACAACGTCAGGAGTACATGTCAAAGATGAATCAGAGGTATATATACAAGACTGCCAGATTCCTCGAGAAGACCATCTAGTGCAAGCGGCGTACAAGGCTGATGTATTTGCTCGGTAAAGATGCTTCCTTCCGCAGTGACATGACTCCCCTCCCGGGAAACAAATACGAAAACAAAAATGTGAGAAGCAATATCTTGAAGATCTTTCTGATGTGTTGGCTGGTTCTAGAATAGATTTGAGAGCATAAAACCAATTAAGAATGGAAATGAATGTTAAAGAAGAGCCTGAAGTAGATTAGAGCTTCTAAATGCAGATAGATCAGGTAATTAGGAGAGCTAAACACAAAAGGAGAATGAGAATGATTAATAATTTGGTTCTTTTTAACTCCATTCCTTCTTTCTCATCAGCCTACATGAGACTTGATAAAAACATTGACGGATATACGGTTATGGAACAAAGTGTACAATCAAATTCTGCAACACCAGTAGTACATTAAATTGCATTCAAAACAGAGTGCAAAGAATCCAAGAGGATAGGGGTAGACTGCACAAAGAACTCTAATGCCTTCATCATAAACCCTGATCAGAACGTACAACCACCATATAATGGTATCCATCAACAGTCTACCCAACACGTCAAGTCTCGCCAAAATCAATAATCATCACCTCTTGAAATGACCTCTTTGCAAGTTGGTCGGAGTAATATGGTATGCTCAAACTGAGACACATAGCTGCCTTTGATGTCGCAGAGAGGAGGGTAAGGCTGCAAAAGTAAACGTAAAGGCTCTTCAGGCTTAATTTCTGAAAAGATTAAGATTCGCGTACAAAATGATTCGCACCTAGAACTTAGACCAACCAATTGACAATATTCTTAACTATGTTATTTGGTCCATTGGCATCAAGAAGTTGCTGGGCCCCTACCTGGATCTATTTGCTTGTTTTATACACAAGATATGATTTGCTTATGTACTTCTATCTCCTATAAGAACATCAAATCAAAAAAAAAAAAAAAAAAGGGGTCTAGAATATAAAAGAACAATGTAAACCTTAATAACTGGATTGTGTAAATAACGCAAGATGGCTCACCTGTCTTGAACTGTGGGTAAAAGCATCCTATCAAGGAGGTTTGACATTCAATTTCCAAACAGCATGATAGAGACAGATATACAAAACAGAAAGCATTTACAGAAGTTCGATTCCCATATCATACAGATTGATTGGTAAGAGCAAGATATCGAAAATTACAGACACAAGAAACGTATAGAAGCATGAGTTTCTAAAGGCACAAATAAAACCTGTCAGCCTTTAGTAGAAATATGACTTTAACCTTGAAAGATGAAAGTTCTCTCAATTTGTCACTCACTCGTGGAACTTATCTCAGTTGAAATGATGGAGCATTAAGCATTTAATTTCAGTTATCCTACAGTTTTTTGTTACTGGTACAAGAAGATAGTAGAGAACATGTCTGGGTAGAGGATCTTCTATCAAGTTAGTGAACTAGTTCTCCATACTACCAGTAGAAATCAGTATATGCTTTCTCTCAACGTTGTTGGTTTCCATATCGAAGGAACCAGTAGAAATCATGTTGCTCCGAAGGTGGAACTTTCGAGGGTGCCTGGAACATATCAAACCAGGATGGTAGATTGAAACTGGAAAGAAAGATTGTGAATTGTAAGCTCTATTGGCTGCGCTCTCCTTTTTTGGTTGGCACATTAATGACCAAACACACATTTGTCGGTATTTCTTTTTGCTTTTTTATTTTCCATTTATTCTAGAGTGTCTGTATAGGTAAGGCAAGGAATCGTTTTTATTTGTATTGTTTTTTGAGTGCGGTAGTTGTTTAAGGAAGTTTTGAGAACATTGTGCAAATTGTGAAGATTTTGTTTCCAATGAAGACTGAGAATATTGTGAAGTTTTGGGAAGATTTCGGTTCCAATGAAGATTGAGAAGTTGGTGAAGATTGTGAGTTTTCGTACATGGAAAGATTTCTTCTTCATCAAATATGGATAGATTGCTCTGCTGAAAAAGTGGGATTATGAAGGAAAGGAATGTGTCGAATTGGAAAGATATCATAAGAGATGCAGTGGATCATGGGCGACCGTCTGCTCGAGCGAATTTATGCGTTGCTCGAGCATAAGTAGCTGTTTCTTATTCTCTTTATAAATATGAAGACTTTCGGGTCAGAAATAATTATTGAGAGAAGCCAACATTTCCTGAGGTTATTTTTACTCTCTTAAACATCTCTGAAGGCTGTGTGTTTTTGCATCTTGAAGAACTTTGGAGGATAATGAAATCCAAGTGCTAATCACTCAACTTCAAGAGGTTCACTCCAGCAACTTTCATTGACGAGTTAAAACCCTTTCGTGGAGTTCGAAAGGTATTTTCTGGAAGGCTTGAGGATTCAAGAATCGGTGATCATGCAAGGGTACGATGTGCGTGGATTCGGCAGGTAGTTCTTAGGACTCGTGGTGAGGATACACGGTCAGGTGATAAGAATACTTGTAATCGTACAATAATTTTAGTGCATGATTCCTTCCCGTAGTTTTTTCCCATTTAGGGTTTCCACGTAAATTTTTGTGTCATACGTTTACTCATATTTGTGTGTGATCGATTATCCTTGTTCGGGCTAACATTTAATCCTTGCAGTAGTATAAAATTTTCATTTGGTTATATTCTGCACACTAAATCCTCCTTTTCATTGAGCAGTTAGTGAAGGAAAAAAAGGGTTTTGGAGTCCTCCATGGGTACGCGAGCAGTGTACTAACAATTGAATTAGGTCTTTAGTAGCTCTACTGTTCCATTTTTGACATTTTCCTCTTATATACTTTCATTTTTTGTTTGATAGATAATAAGAGTTGCATTATATAGCGCCATTTGTGCACAAGCCTAAAACAAGAGGGGGGCAAAAGGAAGAAAATGTCTAAAAATAAATGAACCACCAAAACCAACAGAAAAAGGATCTAATTCCTTTTCCTCCTCATATATGCAATAAAATTGACTAGTCTGTAATAGGCATTTGCAAGTACATTGAACTCTTGTGCAGTATTCAGTAGCACCATATCAACTGAACCTATTTCCTTCTTTCTTTGTTACTTGGAACGTGCCTAATTGCTCCTAACACTCAGATTGAAAGGGTAAGGTAAATTCTTAACACGCATTGAACTTCACACAAGTTTTCTTGACCTACTTGACTCTAATTTAACAAATGAGTTCTCTAAAAGCATTAGTTGAAGAAAGTGGTCTCTCTCTCTCTCTCTCTCTCTCTCTCTCAATACGCATTGAACTACACACAAGTTTTCTTGACCTACTTGACTCTAATTTAACAAATGAGTTCTCTAAAAGCATTAGTTGAAGAAAGTAGTAACTCTCCTTTACCGATATCCGAATGAGTTAATTATATATCCTTTACCGGAACTCTTAAAGCCACGTTTTAAACAAATTGAAATGCTCCAATTATTAGCATGGGGCACCGATTATTTTTGTGTGAGCGGAACCGCCCCCATATAGATGCATATGTATGTATATGTACACGTAAACAACCATATATGTATGGGCACACCTATAAAAGGATATATGTCGATTAACAGTTCCATCAAATCTTGACAGCGGTCTTCTTTCCTAATAATCCATCTATTACAGTTTTCCTTTCTTCTATTACTTGATAAACGCATTAACAGCGGATCTGTCTAGCGGCATTAGCTTAACCTCTATGGTTCGATTGACACTGGTCCTGAAGGACGTCAATTTTGTTCTTTAGCTAAATAGGGTCCCATTTCCAAAGCAACAATCTAAGAAACTTAAAAACGACAGGATATACTCTCTCTCTCCCCCACCCACCCGCCCGCCCACATACACACTTGCTGGGACTACTAACAAAAACCAAAGCACAACATATTGATGAAATCTACTAAACGAGAAACTAAATACACTAAATACACACCATATGATGGAAATGAAAAGTAATACACCTCTAGAAACTTACAAAGCTCTTGTAAAGGCATACCTGAACAATACCAGCATCACACAAATTCTTGAGGGCCATAAGATATTTGGTCTCCCCAAGTCGGTCCAGATAACGTCTACAAAAGGCCAATGTGGAGAAGTTCTTGTTAATGGTTGCCAGCAGTTGCTTTGCTCTGGGCAGCCGCAGCGGAATGTGGCCAACATCAAAATTTTTCATGTAATGGCTACATTCTAGATCTTCTCTGACAAATCCCTTACCTTCACAAAGGAAACACAAGTTTGATAGCAAAAAGATAATTTTACGTCTTCCATGGAAAACACTGGCAGGTCAAATATCAGTCTTCCCTACCAAATGAGAAACATTACCTGTTGATGCAAAAGTTTCAATTGCAAAAAATTCACCCTCTTCCATTTTTGTCTGTTCTCCTCCTTTCACTATGGGAACAGATTTTCCAGCATGAATTTGGTAGGGCCCAATGCTGTGACCATTTAAATTCCTTATACTTTTAACTGCGAAAACAGCCAAATTGACGGAAGTCATTTAATATGTATGATGTTCCAATTGAAGAGAACAAGTTAAATTCATGATCCTACAATCTTAGTCACAAGGCATCCCTGAATTTCTGGTTAAAATATGTGCAATTATACATCATTAAGAGAATAGAACAGTTTAGGCAATAATGCTTACTCCACAAGATGTAGCATTCTTTACCCTAAATATTTATAAAAAAAAATTCAGTTTTCAAGGTCCTCTTCGTCTACTCTCTTCCATTTTCCTTCCTTAATAGCTGGAACCAAAAAAGGGTAAACCAGAAAAATCAGTTCCTTTGTGTCATCACTGCAGAAGTTGGGACAGCATTGAAGACTATCACAAATGGCGTACGGTGAATGTTTAAAAGCATAGTGGACTTCTAGGGATTAGATTGTAATTTGTTGGTATTTGTTTGGCGCTTGATCTCATGAGCGTTGCTTACAATTCTGATGGAAGATTAGTAGGACCTTCACATCTCACTTTTGCAATTATGCATTGTTAGAGCTTTGTCCCACATTGGCTCTAAAACTAGAATATAAGCCTGAGGCCTCTCCACTCATTACAATTGGTTTTGAGTTATCAATCAATCCACAATCACTATAAATGGGCCCTATTTCCAAACCACCGAGAAACAGAGAGATATCCTCGAGAGGCAAAATTTAGGAGCTAGGTGACAAAATACAGAGCAAGTGGAAGGCATAAAAGAGCTAGGTCACACACTATACTCGTATAAAGTTAGTTTGTTAATATCCCCATCGTCACAACCATACGGTAGTTAGTACAACATGGGCTTCTTCAATAAGGCCATTTTGAGTAAGTAGCCATGTAATGGATATGTTGAGATATTTTAGTTACATATGGTAGCTCTTGGGGATGTAACAATTTTTCATGCTCAAAGGCTCTGGAAATGGCTTTGGCTCTCGGGGGAATTACTGAGCATGTTAGTTTCAAAGTTGGTGCTGTGATGAGCCTTTTTGAAAGGGAATTTACTAATATGTTCCTCCTTGCTTCGAAAATATACTTTGATAGCAAACCCTATTAGGGGATCAAATAGTGTCGTTTTGTGGGTTCTTGGTTTTGAGCTTAGTTGCACAAAACGGGAACGTAGGGGTATCTAGAAAATCATAAGCTGGGAGCACAGAAAGGAGCGAGTGTATAAGTGTTTGTTATATATAAACGTGAGTGAGAAAAGACAACCCAATATAGTTTTTATATCAAATTTATGAACTAAACACGAATATAAGTTAAATATGAGATGAGAGTCCTAAATCTCTTTTATTTCTTTTCTCTTTTTCATCTTTCTTGCATATGTTTGCAAAGAGAAGTCCAAATTTCTTCCTTAAGATTAGTGTGGAAGCTCCCATCCTATTTTGGAGCTCGCTCGGAGGTGGATGGGAGCTTATGGAGTGCACCCACTTTGGAAGCTCCCTGCAACTAAGCTCTTGAGGAAAAATTTGAAAGATTGGGAGGTGGATCAACTAAATAACTTACACAAAGAGCTATATTAGAGCCGAAAAATCGGCACACGTAATAACTTTACGATGTTATCCAGGTGCAGAACAATTTGGCACTTCCGCCGTTCAGCTAATTACGGATGGCCCCAACAAGATGGGCTGGGTGTTGGTAGGTTTAGAGCTTAGTTTTAGTTTAGTATGTTAATTGTATCTGACTCTTTGCATTTCGATTCTGTTGTTTAATTGAAATTTCCGTTGCACCAAAAAAAGAGAACAATTTGGCACTTCCACTTCAAATCACTAAAATGCATTTGTAAATTGATTACAATCTGCTCATGAAACATAATTGACTAATCCAAGAGTTGATCATGTATTCATGTTATATCCTACCTTCCCAGTTCCTACCAAACAGCATGACTTTTTGTCAATGGTTTTGCACCGCCTTAGCCTGTTCTTTATATAATTGTCTCCCGTACTCATAGTTCCATCGCAAAAGAATACAGCCTACAAACGTATAGGCTGTGGCGTTGCGTACTAGGACAACCACTTCATTTTCTTACTGCTTATGAGCGTAAGACTATACCCTTCCCACCCTTCCCAACCACCAATTAATAGGTACTAACTGAGCGTACTCCTTTTAGTCACAGTTCAACAATTGTTCTCACTAGGTTTTTGGCATATCGTCTATTCTAATATAGAAAGGGAGAGCAACACTGTGGTATGGATTGGTTTTTGAGGCTGGCTCAAAACTTTGAATTTCCAAATTGCCCTTCTAACTGCCACACAATTACGCCTTGCTGCCCTTTTAACTGTAACCAGAATTTTTGTTAACGTTCGACGTGCACACGCATTGCGTGTACCCAGAGCCCTAGTTAGCAGAATGTTACGGTCCGAGCTTTCAAGAATTTTGATTTGAAACTGTCCACCCTTCCATTTATAGGGTAGTTTTGGGTAGTAATGCTACGGGGTGGTGAAGACTCAAATTGACATTGGATGTTATAGTGTGCAAAGATATCAGTCTACAGTCTAAGTGAACAAGCAGCCCTTAACAGATTCCAGTAAAAAAAACAGGATCCATGTAGCCGACCCCAATTGATTGGGACATAAGGCTCAGTTTGGTTTGGTTACACGCTTTCAATTATAAAAAGTGAAAGAAGAAGAATAACAAAAACCTTTGGTGGGCCAAGGACATTCTTTTAATATGAAATAGTTGCTTCAGTTTCAATCAGATTATTAGAACAAATTTATGTTCAGTCCACATCTATTTTTTTCCTTACCCGCATCAAGTTTCTAACAAACATAACAAAGGCATGTGTAGAAAGTCATAAGTGGCACACAATTTATAACATCAAACCTATCCATTCAAGATGGCATGATCATGAACAGTACTTACAAAAAAACATATTGGCAGTTCCAAGACAAAAAGTATCACACGAAAATATATTTGCTAAAACTTAAGAAAGATGCCATACCTTGGAACACCTTTCCATTTATATCAACCTCGTAAGACTCCATGACCTCTTGAATTGCAGCACCAACATCACAAAGACGCACATCAATCCCCGACTCCTACATAACATAAGTATTTACACAAGTGGTCGAATGTCGGTAAATATATGATTTTACATGCAAGCAACAAACAGTAATTTTTTGTTCAGAAGTAGATATACAATGTTAAAAGGCCATTAAGGGGATGGCTCTCGAATACAAACAGGCCACCTACAAAAAGCCCTCAAGGCACCACCGTGCCTTTCAAAGCTCAACATACTCAAAACAACAACAAATTCAGTGTACTTTTAAGCCTATCATAGGATCCCCAATTGCCTTCGAAGTGCCTTCCAGATCCCTTCCATCCCGCCAATTGGTCCACAACAAACAAAGTCGTATCAAGCTCCAAATCTTCCTCTGCCTCTTCCCCATCCTAGCTCTATACCAAGTATTAAGTAACTCTGTCACGCTCATCGGGAAACCCAACACTCACAGAACACAGAGAGAACCGTCATCCAAAGATCTCAAGCACTGGAAAATGCATAAGATGATCCACTGCTTCTCCATCTCGCTTACACGTGCAACACCAATTCACATTAAACTTCCTGATCCAAATTAAAATTCAATCGTGACAATCTGACCCAGCGTCGCACACCCAGCAAGGAAAGTGAAGGCCCATAACATTTTAACCGGGAGAGACCATTTATACGTTCTTCTTTTTTAATGCATTTATGCCTTTAGGCAGAAGGATTGATGGGCTTGGGGACTTTCCATCCATAGAGATTGGGAGAGTTTGCTAAGAGGAATCCCTTCCAAATCAAATCAACCCAAAGAAAAAAAAAGGGGTAAAGCCGAGTTCCTAAATTCTATCTCAGATTCCATTTGATCGTGTCTTGCCCAAACCTAATGATCAACACGTAGTAGTCTTTACATAAGCGCCATCAACTTGTCCACCTCCCAATCGTGCACCTCAATATGAAGCAAAAAATCCCAGGTACCCCACATCAGCCGGCTAACTTTTCCCACCACCAAACTAGTTATGAGGATACACACTTTCACAAAAAGGGACACACATTTCTCACATTATGGGGAAGAGACCCGGCGGGGTACATGAGAAGAATTATATACTTCCATATTTTTTGTCATCGTTATTCATATGACTCTCTCATCCAAAAAGAAGCTAATCTACAAGACGACTTTATCATAATGAAATTTTTTCATTTGACCCCCAAAATAAGTTTTAAAATTGTCAACTGACCCATGTCATGTCCTCATCTGTGGGTAACTTAACACTCTAGTGTCCTCAATGAGACGAATCCATCCATGTCTAACTTGGGCCACGGCCACACATGTGCCCGACATGTCCCCCACTTTAAGTTCAAGAAAAATTAACTGGACACACCATCTGGTTCCACTTAGGCATGTTGCTGCTTGATAACTAGAAGTGTTCTCAATCCTTCCTAATACCTGACCAAAACTCCTGCAAAATCCAATCTTCTCCAACTCCTCCTTCCGACCCTTTATGACAATCCAACTATTTAGGGAGAAAAGATCATTACACTTCTAAAAAAACATAAGTTGCCAAAAAATTTAAGCATGGATATGGGGGAGCTATTACTCCACTTCAAAAGAGAAAGGGACCATCAATTTTTTCTATTTGACTGGTCAAAAAGGACAAGCATTATTGTGAACTAAATTTGAAGACGAAGGGGGAACATTGAAACTTCAAACTATCACCATCCTTACCCATCTATTCCTCTCACAAGTTTTTTTACACAACAATGCCCTATCAAAGATCTTCAACCTTGTTATACCCAGCCCCTAGAAGGCTTGCACATTGTGCTCCAAACCTTAGCTGCACAAAGAGGGGGCGGGGGAGCAGAGGATCACAGATGTTCCTCGTTTAGAAATACTCTAATTTACAAAATACAAATGTCATATGGAACATATTACAATTCTTAATTCGTGTAAACTGCAACATTGTTGAACAGATATTATGTTTATACCAAGTAATTGAGCAAATTTGAGTTGATATTTTTTAGTATCTCAACATTACTTTATATTTTCTCTTACTTGGTATCATCTACTTGATGGTTCTACTGGGATTTATATGTCTATCCTAGTTGGGAGTGGATCCCTTTCTCAATGGGACTGGGGTTCCTTGAGAGTGACTTCGGAGCGCGAGATCGAGGTTCTGAGGTGGATGCGCCACTCGATCGGAGGTTCCTGCAACTAAGCTCCAAATAATCAATCCCTATAACATGCTTAGATAAAAGTCTTGCCTGCCGCCACTCCTCCAAGTTTTAGCTGTCTTTGCGAGACGACAAATAAAGCCATAATAAATGTGGACAAGCTTTGTGTTGTGCCCAGGGACACCCAAAAAATACTCAGATGTACACACCCAAACAACAGAGACAACAATTTTAACTTCCATGGGCAGTGGATTTCAGTACTGGAAAGAATCTACGAAGGATTTTGCTCACTGGAGCCCAAAACAGGAACCCAATATCTCTCTCCCTCACATTTTTCTTGCTACAAATTACAATTTACACAGGCAAGTTCTATCACTCTAATCATTCACACTTGCATCAACTTGAGGTTCAGAGTCAACAATGATGGCTACATTGAATTTGAGCCAATATATATTGACTAAATATATCCTACGTTTTCAACACTTGGAGCAATGCTCTTCCGAAGGTAATAGCCTCCACCTTGCCAACCTTTTTCTGGAATCTTTTTTACACCAAAGTTGAGGAGTCAATGTCGGCCACGACTTCAAATGGCAGATTCAACAATCTCCAATTTACCCAAATAAATATAAGGCCCAAAACAGTTTGAAGCACAAAAGAAAATGTATGAGACAATTCATTTGAGTCACCTCTGTACAATAAAAAGCTATAGTGTCATCAGCACACACAAGTGACACTTCCCCCACTGACACATCAAGTTGACTAGCCCTGAAGCCCTCCAGATAATTCTTCCAGTGCTTTGTGAATCATTCAGGTCAGTACCTCCATCACTAAAATAAAGAGCAAGGATATACTGGGTCTAAATGTACCAACCTCCCTGGTCATCTTAAAAAATCATCCAGGAGTACCAGCACATATAACGTGATATGTAGAAAACCAAAAACTAATCTATTGCCTCCATTTAGCCAAATCCCATCCTTTCTATCACATTATGGGAAAACTACTAGTTCACGTCGTCACATGCCTTCCCCATGTCTAATTGGCAAACTACACCCGGACCACGAAGAATTTGCACCATCGATGTAGTGGGCCGAATCCGACAAGGGATTGGGCCGGATATCCGTCCAGAGTGGCCGAGTGGGCTTGACAGGTTGGGTAAGCCCATAGCTCATGAGGCGGAAGTTTGGGCTGAAGACCATGGGCTACGAAAAGGTCCGGCCCACTTCGGATGGTTTGGACCGCAAGGGGGAGATGGGCCAAAGTGCACGGCCCAGACCATTCCGTGTGGCCCAACGCCCAGAAGAACCTCATCCAGGTTCAACGGTTTTGGTTCGGGCCGGAGAGGCCTGACCCATGAGTTGACCCGGAAGGTTGTTACTGACACTCCGGATGGCAAACTACACCCGGACCATGAAGAATTTGCACCATTGATTAACTCTTTATAAAAAAAGTTTGCATAGAATGTGGATCTTTTGGAAACCATATTAATAAAAGAAGAAAATTACTCTGGAATCAACAACTAATCCAATTCCATAGCAGATATTCAACAGCTTCAGCAAACCTAATTCTAACACTACTCATGAATTCTCTAACAATACCACAATAATGACGCCCCCTTCAATCTAGACACCATGAGGAAAATGTCAGGCAATCTTTTCACGTAGCTCCTGTCCAACAGAGTGGGTGCCAAGCACTGCATTTCACAAGAGCAGGAAATCTCATGCTCAATCTCTTCAGACGTTCCCCACCTGTATAGGGGGGCTTTGCGAATGTTCTCCCTATATCCCCAAAGAACTCTTACCTGACTTAGTCGATGATATTGGCTCCGCCGTCGCAAATTCTGTTTCCTCTTTGAGATCTGACAATTTTGATTCCAACAGAGGAGGATACCCAGGAGAGTAGGACAGCGACCTTTTCTATGCTCGTCTCTCAGGGCAAAATATTGCTGCTGCAGCTGCTGCACCCACGGCCACCAAGATCACTCTGAACGTGGACCAGACCAGCATATCCTTTCCATTGAAGCCGGAATCTGGAAGGGAGCTCCAAGCAGGCCTCCAGATACTCTTGCAGACATTTGCGGAGAAGCAGAAGGCAGAGCGCCCCCAGAGGTGGAAGAGCATGGAGTTCAAGCTTAAAGGTGAGGCCGGGCAGAATCAATGGAGGTTCCAAGGAGGTCCCAAGAAGGAAAGTGGCGTACTGTGCTGAAACGGGAGAGGAGGAGCCGCCTAAGCCCGGACTTGATGTTGTAGGCCAGCCGGGGGAGGGGGATATTCAGTTCCTGGAGATCTTCTGCAACCCGAACGCGTCCTCGACGGCGTTTGATGCCAAAGCGCTCATCACCATCAAGACCGCTGACGGCCTGCAGCTGACCACTGAGGGTCGCCTCAGCGCCCTGAAAGCTGACCTTGATCTTTTCCTGGAGCAGACGTGACTGGCTTGGGTGGAATGATTTCAAGATGACAAAGCATTATTCGCCAGGCCTGAGGCGATTGAGATTGGGAGGGGAAAACAAGGTTGAAAGTACCTACCTTTCTTTTGCTGTGCTGCTTCATTCTCTCCGTGGCTTGCCAATGAGCATAGTCAGCATGAAATCTGGTAGATCCTACAGATTTCAATGCACAGTGGGGCGGTTGACAGTGAGGATGATTATATTCCGTGGGCACTGCTGATGCAGCTCCCATAGAATAAGTCGTAGGGTGATGCTTTGCTGTACCTGACTAGCAGCATGTGCACCAAGTAAGACCATCCAAGCCATGGGGTGGTTCCACACAGCAGTTTTTAAAGTGCAAAGTGCAACGGACATAAGCTTTCCATTCTTGTGTTGAGCAGTGTCTGAATTGTAAGGAGTCGTGGAACAGAAGAAGCAGTGTTTGTGTCACAAGTTCTGCCATTGAATTACAAGCAAGAAATCAATGTTCAGTTCCTTGTGTTTGGTTGCTTCACTAGCTTTGCTTTGCGTGTTGATTAGCTGAGAGATGCCTGAGAGAGAAGAGTGAGAATCCTGGAGAGTAAGCAGCAAATGCTGAGACACTGGATGCCTCGAGTCACAGGCTTTCTGCGTCTGTCAATTCACGTGACCAAGTTTTCGATTTGACACCCAGAGCAGAAGGCTAACAGAGTGCTGCTCGACACTCGACTTTCCGTAGAGAAATCATAAATAATGTGCAAGCACAAATCTGTCCCGGAGTTCCAGCCACAACCAAACGGCAAATACAGCTCAACTTCTTGCACCGCATTCATGACCTTGTAATATCACAGCTGACACACAGGAATCTGCAAAGCTAAGAAAGGGGTGCCTGACTTTGTCTTGTTCCTCAAAAGTGCTGATATATATGCGATTTTGCGAGCCTCAGGTCCTTCGACAGGACTTCAGCTTGCTCTGCTGGTGGAGCACATTTCCCTGATTGAAAGATCATCTGAAAGGGCTTTCATTCATCCTCATCATCATCCTCTTCCTCGTCATCCTCCTCCTCTTCCTCAGCCCGTCTCCTCTTGGTGCCTGCAATGCAAAAGCGGTACTGTCAAGGCAGACAAGCATGTGAAAAAGGGGGCGGGGCGTCCCACATTGCGATAGCACCAGGTATCCATATCCGTAAAGACAGAATAACAAAGGAGGGGGATGGCAAGCCACCTTTGCTGGCGGGGGTGGCTTCGTTCTCGTTGATGTCCTCGCTGTCTGCATCAGACTCCCCCTCGTAGTCATCGGGATCCTCCGCCTCGTCAAAATCGCCCTGCATTGCATCGACAAGAGGGATCATAATAGCAGTCACATTATGCGTGTTGGAGCACCAAAGGAATCCTTGAGGTAAGGTCCCTCCCAACAGGTCAGCAGTACAACATCTTCTTTCTACATCAGCGTTCCCTCTTTTCCATCATTCTGGCAAATAGTCTGCTGCCTGACAAAGCACATTATGACGCTTGGTTGACATGCCGAACACAACCCAGTGGCCTGTCAATGCTTCTGCGACATATCTCTGGGAAAGTCAAGAGACAGTCTGCTTGAAAGCTTGCATACCTCAATGAGGCCAGTCGTGCCGGGCTCTACATCGTCGTCCTGCACAAAATGAGGCAGAATCTCTCCAGGGTAGCCAAAGTGCTCATAGTGCAAAGCCAATATTTCGTTAAGAATTTCCTAATATTCTTCTTCCGTCATAATCCCCCCCAAGGAAGGGAAGGCGTCTGGCAGGTTCCTGTACGCAAAGGTGTCTTTGGACAGGTCTGCTACTTTGCATGCCTGAAGAGGGATACCAGTCGCTCTCACAAGCGCAATTCAAATGGTGATTCATGCCAGAGCAAGGGGTGTATTCCAGTAAAGGGACTGCTTTGACGACAGGCATGTGGACTTCCTACAGCTCACCTCATCATCTTCCTGCAAACACAATCAGATAGTGTCAGGGAAACCGCCTGTTGCAATATAACAGGGTGTGACACCTGTATGGCTTCCAACAGAGGGAGCAAATCGGGCGAGACAGCCAAGCAAGCACGTATGCTGATACTGATGCAAGACAGTGGGACAGAGAACACAGCCAGGAGGAGCGGAAGAACAACTTGCGAGGGTTGTGGTGGCCGGATGTATCGAGAGAACTTCACCTCATCTTCATCGTCTTCCTCCTCCCCCCCGACATTGCCGTCTTCCTCGTCATCCTCTGCCTGCAACAACAGCGCCACAAGTAACAAGATAGCATGATGGATGGTTGGACGGATGAAGTGAGTGCATGGGACAGCCAGATTCGACTCATCAAAACTTCCCCAAAGCAGAAATGACCTTGAAGCAAACGTGGAGGTACATCTCAGGCTACCAGAATCAGATCACTCGGGGGTGACCTACAGGTGACAGATATGGTCTCGAAGAAGATTCTCCCCCCAAACCATCCCCCAATTGCATGTTGCAACCAGCCGTTTCTTCTCGAAGAGTGCTGGCACAGCGAACTTGGACAGTGGGTGAGAGGATCCATGAACAGTCAATTGCCCCTGGGAAAGTCTCGCTAATTGCGCATATGCACCAATCGTCTGCCCTCGCCTACTCACTTCCAGGAGGGTACTGTGGAGAGCCTCACCTCGTCCTCCTCTCCGTCGTCACCGGCCTCGCCAAAGCCCTCCTACATCAGTATGACATTCATCACCAACACACACCACAACTAATGACAAAGCAGTTGTGAAATTCACCGAAACTTTCACATGGCCTTTACCCATGATTCAAGAGGGGCGTGGCAGAAAGGGGAGGGGACTGCGATATCGACATTCGGGGTCATTTCGTAGCTTACTCCTTCCTCTTCATCCTCCTCCTCCCCACCCTGAAAAACACATCGGTATCAGACCATATCTCCTCTGGCAGTTGCAAAAGTGCACCAAGGACCACAAAGTGATCCTGATACTCCGTGACCATCTATAACACAATACAAGCCAGGTTTGCATAGGTCTGCCCAAACAAGCAGCGCAGGACTCACCTCATCATCTTCCTCCCCTCCCTCATCTCCATCGTCACCATCCTCCTGCATATTCTGATCATTCAGTTTTGATATGCAGCAAGCAGCAGATGCCTTCCCCCCTGCCCAAGCCACAGGCATGTAGCGTCCCAAGTTTAAGGCCAGGTGGACCTCACAGAGCCCCACAATGGCCCACAGAGCCCCGTGACCTTGGACACACATGCAGCC
>OY978215.1:30485494-30614963 GCA_963854785.1 Vaccinium vitis-idaea | reverse complement strand
GAGCAGCAGGAGGATAATGACAAGATGCATGAGTATAGAGAAAATCAGAAAACAAACAAAATCAACAATGTCAACTGGGAAATTGTGAGAAAACAAGTGGAGAAAGCTAGCAAGAGGCAACAATATTATACCAGTTTAAGACAATCCCTAAAAACAATTTAAGAAGGTCCTATATGAAGATTAAAAATGCCATGAGAAAACAATTTTAGTCCAGAACTTTGATGTTACAATTTCCCTTTAAGAGAGAAAAGCGTCACATGCAGTAGATGTAAAGATCTTTATTTTCTCTTCCAAGTACTCTAAATGTGAACTTTCCTCATTCCATCGCTCTATTTTGCATTAACTGAAAGAACTTGTAAAGGCCCAATTCTTTACACACACACAAACAAAAGAAAAAGCATGGACGTGGACAAGGACACAGATACAACACAACACGGACAGGCGGATGCATTATTTCTCTAAAGTAGGGCACAGAAACCTGGGGCATGCATGGAAAAAAATTTCACCTATATAGTCAGGCATATACATGAGCCTAACTTTACATCGCAAATAACTTGAGATAGCACATGGAAAACAATGAACAATCTAGATGGAACCAATACTCAAGAAATCTACTTTTGAAAAGTAGGGTATGGAGATGGATAGAAAATGCTACTGGTGCAATCAAAATCAAGGGATTGATTTCATAAGAGAGAATACCGCAAAATGGAATACAAAAGAGACTTAAGCTCGCAATATTTTATTTTTCTATATCTCAAAAACTACCTAATGAGGACCCTAGACACCTATTTATAGACCCACTAAGACTAGGATTAGAAATGAAATAAAGACTCTAAAATGGACTATATCAGGACTCACCCTAAGAAAAAAAAAAAAAAAAAAATTGTCCTCAAGTTGGACAACAAAACGCGACAACTGAAACAAGAAAACATAAAAGTCCTTATTATACATCTTGAATTGGGCATGTGGCTGCATTTTCCTTGGTCAATGTCCGCATCTTGCAACAAACTGTCTTCAATATAAGCTTCCATTAGGTGTAAGTAAGCAATCCATTTGCCGTGTCTTTTGTCAAGCAGAGTATTATCAAGATAATTCTCATCACTTGCTCCCAAAATGTACCTAGACTCTTTGGAAGATTCAAGAACTGGTATCAAGACACGCTCGAGTGAAAACCATACCCAAGGGGTCTTCAAGCTGCCCCATGACTCCTGCTTCTTTTGGTGGTGAAGTCCGGTGGGCGGATGCGGAGAGGTGTGTTGGCTTGAGGACCAATGTACCACAAACTTTTTTTTGAACATCTTGCAACTGAGGCAACCCGGGAGGCAACACTTGAAAGCAACTCTCGACCTTTGGTTCAACCAACTCTTCATCAAATAGCAAAGCTTCTAAATCATTCGCATACTCTTCTAGTTGCGTGTCTTGTACCAAAGGCAACTTGAAAGTCAAGCTCGAGAGCAATCTTCAATCTCAAGGTCACGACTTCCCTCTTCTCCATAGTTTTCCTTGAGCATATCAATAAGCAGTTCCTCCTCATCAGCCACACCAAACCCTTCATTTGGAGACTCATCAAAGACGGAAATATCTTTCACAGACACCTCCAAAGTCCTCTTTTGGAGACTCATCAAAGATGGGCAAATCTTTAAAGTCATCTTCAATCTCAAAGATACAATCACCTTCAGGTTCCTCACTTAAATATTCATCAAAGATGCAAAAAATCATTGAAATAACCGAGTTCCTTCACCACTTCAAACACACCCGGAGTGAGGTTCATCTCCCCTCAAACCGGTCCGGATTGAAGGGTCCATAGGATTCAACAAGGTCATGATCAATGTTGTTCTCCTTGTAGTCAAAAGTAGGACCCAATTGACTTTGAGAATAACTACTACCTTCACTTGGAGGTAGCAAGCACCTCTACCTCCTCCTCGACCTCTTTCTCTACACCTATAAGCCATTTTAACAATCAAATGCAACAGCTAAGAGATTGGTAACAACACCCAGCCAACCCAGTCAACTCAGTAATTTCCACCTAAACTCAGAAACTCAGTGAGTTTCAAAACCCAGTCAATTCAATCCCAAACACAGTCAGCTCAGAAAAACTCAGTTTCTTTCACTCAAAGAATCAAATTCACCTCCAATAGTCAACTCGGTTAACTCCTACACTCCAAATCAGAACACAGTGATAATCAAACTCAAGAAACCAAGATCGCAATCAAACTTACAATATCAATTCAGCAACTATTCAACAGATTTCAAGCTTGTAACCCAGATTTTCGAACAGGACTTGTGTTAAATGGTTTCACAAAGCTTGAACAGAGTCAAACCACGAGCCTTAACCTCGATTCTTTGTGAAAACGAACAGATCTGTCGCGAATAGGCTGGAATCACTAGGTACATCACTTGAAATTAGCAAAGGAAGGTTTGAAATAGACTGTAGCAGCTAATATGAGTTTCAATTTGAAGTGTATGGTGTACGAAAAGGGGTACGCTGACCAGATCGAACGGTATGAACTTCGAATCTGGGTTTTAGGGTTTCGATTTCACTGTTTCTGGGGTCGATTTGCATCAAGGTCAACAGATTCGATTGCATGGTGTTTGAAGGTTGTGTAAGTTGATTTTGCTAGATTAGGGTTTTAAAAAGTTTTTTTTTTGGGAATTTTTGGGGTGTGATTTGGGTCTAAGCCCTAAGGCCTAAGGTGTTGCGAAATAGGTGGATCGGATGAAAATAAACTCCGGCAAGATTTTCTGGCAACTCTAGGGTAATCAAGGGATAGATTTCATAAGAGAGAATATCCCAAAATGGGATACAAAAGATCTAAGCTCTCAAAATATAAATCTTAGATATATTAAAAACTACCTAATGAGGACTCTAGACACCTATTTATAGACCCACTAAGACTAGGACTATAAATGAAAGAAAGACTCTACAATGGACGACATCAGCTACTCATGATAGGCTCTTCAAGCATGGGTTGACACTGAGAGAGAGGCAGGCAAGAGAAGTATCTTCCTCATTGTGATAATTCAAGAGGAAGACCTAGGACAGTTGCTAGTCCTGGAAACTTAGTTTGTGCATTGAGAAAGTTGGGTGATTTCAGGAAACTAAGACTAGAAAAATTAGAAACAATACCATGTTTTTGACTCGTATGCTTGCCTAATTATCTTTTTATTGGGACCATCTATGTATCAAATATTGAAGAAAAACATGAGCGCTTCTCCTCTTTTAATGCCCTCTTCGACATCTGTATAGAAAAACGTGTGGTTGACACTATAAAAAAGACATCTATTATTCAAAAGGAATCATTCATTACTATTCATTATCTATTATTCATAGGAATCAACTTCTCCACAGAAAAAGGGGAAGTTTGTTTACCTATTAGCTCTCCTAAACCTCAAACACTTTTGATTTGAGTGTCCGACTCGTGTCCGGAGAGTGTCGGAGTCCAACACTAGTATGTGGCCTTCAACAAAGTATCTGTGCTACATAGCTAGGGGTAGGCACTGTAAGGACCCGTGTTTTTAGATAATTTTCTGGAAATAATGTTGAGGAAGTGTGAGGAAATAAAAATAGTGTGATATGGGGTCGATATGAGTTGGTGATTGCATTTGGGGTGTCTTTAAAACACAATAGAAACTTAAGGAGTGTAAGTGCATAAAGGGGGGGTGTATATACATAATGTATGGCTGTTTTTTTTGCAAAAACACACTCCTCTCCCTCTCTAAAAATCAGCCCTCTCTCCCTCTCTTCTCCTCCTCTCAAAGTTCCTTCAAAATCTCACACAAAATACACTCCTCTTACTCAATCTCTTCAAGAACCAAGTTCAAAACCTTCATCTACGCATCAATTGGAGTCGGGTTCACCGTGGTTCTTCGTGGAGATCAAACATTTCGGTTTGGAAGCTTCACAACCTAGGGTTTTGCATTTTCTACCCATTTGAGCTTCAATCTTGAGGTAGGAGAACAATTTCTACTCCCTCTAGTTGTATCTATGTGATATGTTGCATATACCTTGTTCTTGCTCTTCCAATTTCTCAAAATCATGTTTCTCTCTCATAAGTGGGTTTTGTTCAATTTGGTTTTGTGATCTATGGATTGGGTTGTTGTTGGTTGTTTTACCCTCCCTCCATGTCCATTAGTTGCTTGACACTTCCAATTTTTGGCCAAAATCATCAAAGTAGGACTTGGGTTGAAATTCCACACCAAAGGGGTGAAAATTTGCATTGTTTGAGAGGCCCAGAGTCTGCCCGAGCCGCCCGGGCGGAAAATCCAGCAGCTAGCTTTTTTCTTGTTTTGTCCCGGTTCGTCCCTCGATGCCCGTTTGGCCCCCGATCGTCCGTTTCTTCGTGTTTTTGACCCGTACCATCATTTTGAACACCGAATTCACTTTGAAATCATAAAACTAATCTTTGGACACGTGATTTAACAAATCTCATGGTCTTATATATCGGATACGCGTTGGTTGACACTCTTTGGCGAAAATGGTGAACTTTTGTGGAAGTTTTTGAAAGACAAAATGTTTTGAGATGTTATAATTGCATAATGTGAATAAGTTTTTGAAAGACAAAATGTTTTGAGATGTTATAATTGCATAATGTGAATAAGTTTTTGAAAGACAAAATGTTTTGAGATGTTATAATTGCATAATGTGAATACTAGGGTCACCATTTGGTGTCCCTAGTCATGGGTGCACGGAGCCCACGAAATCCGGCAGAGGGATACTTCCCTATTAAGCTCATAAATGTTATCTTGTGAAATTTTGGAAATGACATATTGGGATTAATCTTGGAGTATTTGGCGAAAATTGGCTTTTGATATGCGAAAATGAGAAATCGGTGAATACTTGGACTATGGTTGGATACTTAGAATTGTTTTGGGATACTTGGACACATTTTGGACACTTGGACACATTTTTGGGAGAATTGGGTACTTGGTGGTCGAGTTATAGTCATTCGTTCCTCCTAACCACATACATTGATCGTGTCCTTCATTATACTCTTTTGTTATGCATGTATCATGTTTATACACCTAGCGTTAGTAGAAAAGTTTTCCTACTGGGCCAGTGAGCTCAACCTATCATTTTTCAGGTACTTGGCAAGGCCTATGAGATGGATGCATGAAGTGTGGATGCATAACATTGGATTTCATCAAGCATGAAGTTATTTTCCCATCTTTGTCTCATATTTTTGAAAGATGGTTTTGTAACTTCTATTTGTTAATCTTTTGACTATTTGGTTATTGTAATAACTCTTAAAACTTGATACTTATGCATTTGGGTAACGGGTACTCGTAGTTAGAACTCGTTTATTGTTTATGGTGAGAATGTATCTATTTAGACTTTGATTATTCAAAGGGTGAATGTAAGACTTTGACTTGTTCCACGTGGATATTATTTATATTTGGATTATTAAATTTGAGGGCGTGACAGGCACAACAGGCCACAGTCGAGGGCCCCCCATTTTAGGCCAAAAATAGGGCCCCCCAAACTATAGGTTAGGTATAAATGTTAAATATACGATGCAACCAGAATACTCCATTGAGATAATCTAGAGAGAGACTCCCAAAATGGGATACAAAGAGATAAGCTCTTGATATTTGTATTCTTAAAAATATAAAACTACCTAATGAAGTATTCTGGACATCTATTTATAGCCCACTAGTACTATGGGACTAGAAATGAAATAAGGACTTAAAAATGGACTGCATCAATATACCTCGCACTTAACCGTATTCTCAAAGTGGTTTAGCGGAAAGGACTCTGTACTCCTACCCTGAGGTCCTAAGATCAACCCCCATGTCTTACTTTTTAAGCCAAAAAAATTCCCTCCTTCAAAGAGTTCAGATATAAGTGCTTCTTCTTGGATTTGAACTAAAAATCAAAGACCCATGTACAAGACCTTTCACCACCAAACTAAAGTATCTCCTCGTAAAAATGAACAATAATAGTACATATCTACAACCATTCGATTTAGGATGAAGATATCTATTAAGCTATGTAGCCGACACGGACATGGGACACGACACAGACTCATCACACTCCGCCACGCCACTTTCAAAAAATTGGAGGGCATGACACGTTGGGAATACATTTTAAAATATTAATTCTTTCATTATATGAATAGAAATTGCTCTATTTATAAATATGTAACACCATATGTACCTTAAAATGTAATTTATCCTCACATCATTAACGGAAGTATTCCAACAAAAAGCTTTTCACCATCTACGTGTCTCTATAATTAATAAACCATCATATATAATACAAAAAATCAAAGACTTCTCCAAGTGTCTACTAGTTCGTTTAACACCCCCGATATGTATTGCGATTGTCTTGAGCATTTTTTAGGGTGTCCCCAACTTGTCCGAGCTAAAAACAATGAGAAAACCTAAGACGCTTTGGGTTTGAGTGTCGGACACGTGTTCGAAGAGTGTCCGGAGAGTGTTGGTGTCCGATAAGTGCCCGACACCGACACATTGCCTTTGAGAAAGTGTTTGTGCTACATAACTATTTAGTAATAAATATGTGATGTTATACGAGTTCTTTTTAATGGGTCCCTAGTAAAGGCTTATATGCCTTTTATGTGTCACTATTTTATTTTTTTTTTAACAACTTTTCTCATCTTTTCTGTAAGAAAAATGTTCTCAAATGTTTGTCATTTATCATTTTACTATTTGATCTTGAATGCATTATCAACATAGCTAACAAATCTAACCACTTAATTTTGACTTTAATATGTTTTTTTGGCATACCATGAACGTTTATTCGTCTTTCAATTTCACCATTGAATATGAACAAAAAGAGAGAATCTTTTTTAGTACAAAGTGTTATGCCAAAGTAGGGTAGTGTAATAAAATACATTGACAAACTAATAAACAATATGAACGTTGCAAACACTCAAAAATATCTTCTCTCTACAGAACCTCATCTATTGTAAGAAGACAAATGTAATTATTCAATCAAAACCTTTAGTATTGAATTCTAATTTGAATGTACTAAATGTGAAGTAACATAGACCAACCTTATGTTTATGATAGTTTTGTTTTGAAGGTAATTTTTAGTTTTTAAACTTCCTGAAAGAAAACATATAGGGCCACATTTTGTGTTGTCACCTGGGCCCCCGACTCAGTGCCGGCCCGAAAAAGGACATCTAAAAATTGTGATGATTAGAAGTATGGGGACCTGCATCAGTCAGCGATATCCATGCACCAATAAAAAACAAAGAACATGGACAAAGAAACTGGATATACAAGAAGTATGACCGACGTGCATCAGTCAACAATATCCATGCACCAATAAAAAGCAAAGAACCTAGTTCAATAGAATTGGAAAACAAGAAGTTGAAAATGCTCAACACAAAGTTCATAATAGTAAGCCAAAATTAGCTTATACTCACTCATCTTTATATTGTTGAATTTCACCCTCAGGGAATTCCCCAGAGAGGAAAAGTTCAACAATCGGAAGGGATGGTGGATCAGTTTGCTCTAGCAGTTCTTTCTTCTTCCTGTGCATCGTAACAAATAAAAATAGACGAGTCAATCAATTTTTCTCTTCCAGAAACGTTGCCCTGAAGATGCTAAGCAAGTTGTGAACACTGAATAGACCCTACTTGCTCTTGCTTCTTTTCTTCTTCTTCTTTGCAGCTTCAGTCACATCTATTAGCAATGTGCAGAGGGCCATATATCAGAACGGAAAATTATTAGTAGCATGTCGCCACCGAGAAAACAGCATTAGCTGATCTACAGTAACATAAGCAATGCCGATGCACCCGTGTACAACTGTTGGAAGCATCACTTTCTTTGATGCTCTAACAAGCAGCAAATAACTTTCTCCAATCAAGTTTATCAGAAATATGCAAAAAGAATTGAAGAAAGACCATAATAAGAAAATAGGACTCCTATTGCAAAAGCCACACACTTCGTCTACAAGACTACAACTTAGTTCAAGAATCCTAATCTGGCAAAAGACACCAAGTTTTAAGTCTGGTAGAAAATCAGTTGTTCCTTACTTCTTGCCAAAAATTTGGTATTGGAGAACACTAGAAGACTGAGGGTCCACCACAAGAATTCATCAGTCACAAAACTGAAGCATGTTCCAGTCAAGTTTCAAGTTAAGGCCTTTAACTGATACGTTCAACATTTCGAGTTCCTTCTCTTGCTCATATTTGTAGATTTCCATAGACTCCACAACTATGAGTCTGTAATTTATTTTCAATTCTAGAACAAATCCTACCAAGGCCTGGGATGATTAACACTGAGTGTTTTCCCTCCTCAACCCTATGCCCCTTCCCAGGAGGCAAACTGAAAAATGATATTGGATGCAACAGTTTTCCAGGATCTCATGAATCGTAAAATTTGAATTAAATGGTGGATTGAACCACATATTGTGAACTAAATAGAGTTGAATTCAACATAACCAATACTCATGCATAATTTGTTAACACTTTCCTGATTAGAGTATTTAATTGGATCACGGTTTTAAACTTGTTTCCTATATTTTCATGTCATCTATGCTGTCACACTTCAATCGTTTCTCTTTTCCTCTCTGCTTCACAAGCACTCTCCCTCTATTCTTCATTCCTTAACCGCCTTAGGAATGACGTCATGCATGACAAACCTAGTGCCGCGTAGTGACATAGACGGACTCCATGTCCCAATGCCATGCCAGTCGGCACTCACATGGAGCCTCATTGGCTGTCATCCACCCTGTTGACCCGATCCAGTCACCAGGCTTCACAACTGGCATTCCACGAGTTTGGACTCACGGTGGAGCCTCATTGGCTGTCATCCTCCCTGTCGAGCTAACCTCGGCCCGATCCAGTCACCAGGCTTCACAACTGGCATTGCACGGGTTTGGACTCACGAAGGCCTTTTACACCCATACCGGTTTAATAGTGACCCAGTTTGGTCCAATGCGATCATTGTTGTGGGCTACCTGTTCTCTAGGCCCAATATCTTCTCCTGTTCAGCCCATTACATTTACGCATATACACACAATTCTGTCACTTCATCAGACCTAGCAGGTGACAACATACACGTATGGAACATAATTCTTTGTTATTAATGTAAATACATGTGGCTGGGGAACTCGCTAGGTACAAATCCTGTGTCCACCACTTGATACATAGAACCCAGAGGCAATTCCTATCTATTCTATGCAAAAATCTTCTATTTTCATAAGTTCAACGGGAGTTATATTCAAAAGATCCCATAATGTATATATCGGATCTTTTGAGGCAATTATAGATTCTAGGAGGCAATCCTAATTCGTCAATCAAAATAAAATGAAATGGTTTTAAGAAGATCGACTATCATTAGGAGCACCTTATCGAGCCTTCCAACCTACTTTACATCTTTTCACATCATAATTCGGCGGAGCATATTTTTTGGGTGCGCTGTGTAGGAGTTCCAAAAAAAAATATCTCAAGCACTAATTAGTGGAAAAAGGAGAGTAAAATAAGGGAAAGGAAGCAATGCAAACTAGTCTTGCTTCTAACCTCAAATATTGATGACAATGAAAAAATTTCCCCAAAGTAGTGCTGATAACACAACAAAGTACCCAGAACTAATGATGCTAATATAGTGAAATCAAAAAATATTCACACTATCAAGGAAATTTCTAGAGGAATACTGAAAAAAGAGAGCATGCACAAGCAGAAATAAAACATCATTATGTTCGACAGCGTGACATTTAGAACCAACTCCCCTTACAATCTAAAAGAATTTCTAAAAGGAGTTCGATATGTTCTTTATCCATTTTGAAGCCTCAAATGATTCGACTAAAATATCTCGCATCAAATTTGCGACTAAAATGAAACATAAACAACAGCTAGTTTATGAATAGCATACCTGATGCCTCATCTAAAGCCAGATTATTTACTTTCTCAACAAATTCTGGAGTTCCATTTTCTTCAGTTGAAGGTACAGAATTCAACCCTCCGTTGTCCATCAGTAATGCCTTCCTGTATGTACACCACCAACTTATTCCCCCAAAGTATGAGCATACACATAACAAGAGACACAACCTTCCTGTGCATGTACAATGAACTCATACCAAGCTAAATATTAGAAGAGTAAACAAAAACTTCCAAAGACATTTTTAAAGATGATATCAACTAGGCGAGGAGATCAAGATGACATAAAATATAAGTGCTTTGTCATTACTGTTCTGATTATGTTTTTTCAAATTACGAACATGTAAACAAATAATTAATTAGTCTTACAACTGTCATGAAAAATCAGGAAAATGAACTTCCAAACTAGGCTACAATAAAACAAATTTAAATACGATATGAAAGAGGCAAGGAAATCAATTAACACATTTGGGTCAACCACTTTCTGGCACGAACACCAATATGACACGACCCACCAACACGAAAATTAAATGGTTCGAATATGGGTAAGACTCACATAACTCGATACGGATAACTGTTTAATTTTTCGTGTCAACTCATTAACATAAAACGACAAGACTCAACATGAGCATCGGATGATGCCAACCCATAGCCCATACTTGTGATTCATTAAAGATAGTTTTGATCCTTTTGAATTTCATAATCACTTAAAGATTTGATTTTCTAAAATAGTGGGAAGGAAAGATATGCATATTATTATAGTACAACATTTTGCAAAACTTTGTTCCTAGATCAAAATTTATTGAATATAGAATTTCCTAATCCTAGTGTTTCCATGCTAAAAAAATTTAAATTTAATTAAATTTGTTTAGGCTAGTTGTGGCTTAAGGCATTTTGATTGTCGTGAATTGGTTATTGTTAACTAATTTTTTTGTTAGATTTATCATTTATGTAATTACGATGGTATTGAAAATATCCTGCCCAACATTGTTAGGTGTATAACCTTATATACATATTTAAAAAATAACTAAGGGTCTTAATAGTGTCAACCCGAACACGACACAGTTTCAAGCAGGTCGGGTTAGTGTAAAGATATTTGACACGTTTATGTTAATATGTGTTTTGACACGAACCCGAAAAGACATGAAAACTGAAATGACACGACATGATGCCCACCCCTACAAAACTTACTTTCCACTCAACAAACCATAAGCTATCCTACCTTATACCCATACATGAGAGTGAAACAAAGAATTAACCCCAAAAAGCCTTTGAAATTAGAATACAACTCTAACTGGTGTTTTTACGTGAATTTCATAATATGAACTATTCAAAAAATAAAATAAAGATGAATTCAATGCCTACTATTAGAAGGTAAAAGAAAAGAGTGTTTTTAACTTTTACCCCCTAAACTATTTACATTTTTCTGACTTGGTCCCTAAACTATAAAAGCAACCTATTTCGTCCTTAAACTATCCGATTGCAACCAATTTTGTCCAATCAATAACGCCCATCCACTTTTTGGACGGAAAACACCTCATGTTCCATCCACGTGCGATTTTTTCCCAACCTCAAGGGCAAAAATGCCACTTCACGTGTTAGTCTCCTCCGGCATACCCTTCTCTGGCAACCCCCTCTCACCACTATTGTATTACTCTCTCTCTCTCTCTCTCTCTCTCTCTCTCTCTCGTCCTTAAAACTATCCGATTGCAACCATTTTGGTCCAATCAATAACGTCCATCCACTTTTTGGACAGAAAACACCTCATGTTCCATCGACGTGCGATTTTTTCCCAAACTCAGGGGCAAAAATGCCACTTCACGTGTTACTCTCCTCCGGCATACCCTTCTCTGGCAACCCCCTCTCACCACTATTATATTCATCTCTCTCTCTCTCTCTGGAGAATCCAAACTCCTCCTCAAAATCCTTCCAACCACAGGGATCGGATCCTCTGTTTGAATGGAATTGGGTTTCTAAATGCAACTGGGTTTCTGAATTGGAGAATTCCGTTGAAAAGAAACTGGGTTTAACTATAAATTGGGTGCGAATGGAAATTGGCTTGTCTCTCTCTTTCGGGTCACCACCACAAATCACCTACACCACCCGCAGCCGCCACTCTTCACCACCTGTGTATAACACTGATGCAGGGGCAGTGGCAATCATAGCTGCCGCAGTTATTCTTCTTCTTCTTCTTTTTTTTCATTTTTGACAGATAAAGGGAGGTCAGAGAGAGAGAGAGAGATACCAGGACTGATCGGAACGAGCGCCGCCGGTGTCTGATCGGACAGGAGCAGAAGAATCACCCGGATCCTGGTTGTGGGTTGAACTCGGCGAAAGAGTTTGTCGTACCCTACTTGCCTGCGAACAAGACTATTTTAATGAAGTTTTTTTAGAACATCTTTCCACTTCTTCACTCAAATCTTTTTTTATTATTGTTGAAAGCTTTTTTTTTTTTAAAGAAAAATGGTATTTTGTCATTAAAAATGCTCGTACCTAAGATGAGTTTTTATTCAAATTTTTACTCTATTCTTTACCCATTTATTCACTTAAATATTTTTTTTGTTATTAAAAGCTTTTTTTTTTTTTAAAGAAAAATGGAGTTTTGTCATTAAAAATGCTCATACCTAAAATGAGTTTTTATCCAAATTTTTACTCAAATTAAATTTTAAAAGAAGGGCTAGGATTGGAGATGTTAGGGCTCCCTCCGTCCTCCATAATTGTTCTTTTTACAGCGCCCAAATTAGAAATTCTCAATTGTATGTTTTTTTTTTTAACAGCAAAAAAATTTCATTAATCTTGAGATTGATTCAGAACTAATATGAACAAGGAAACAACATCATGCTCAAGGAGCAATCGTCTACGCAATCCGAGACCCAAATCAACGATTGGCAAAAAAATCAATTGAGGACACCCAATGGGATAGAGCCCACGTAAAAGGGCGGAAGCCCAACGTCCCAATGGGCCTAAAAATGCCCAAAATTACATTCAACACATAAAAACCCCAAAAAGGCCCATCAATGCCCAGATAAACGGGCCAAGCCCAAAAAAAAAAAAAAAATTAGCGACAAAGAGCAACAACAGCCGCCACAAACTGTCGCCACTGCCGCCCCAAGCATCAGTGTAACGCCCCCAAAATTTGGGTTTGTTAATAAAAATACTCCTACATTATTGATAAATAAAGTCTTATAGCAGTATCCCAAAAGGAAATTACATAGATCACCCTGCTAAAACATTTATTTACTACAGGAAAACTAGGGTTTTCTCTACTCCATTGTATAGCCATCCATCCCGGCGGTATCATGCTCTGCTCCGTAGGCCTTTAAGCCATAGTACTCCTCTTGTTCATCTATATAGTCTGGCATAATACGTCAGAGTCACAGAGCAACATCGTGGTATTATGTCAGGGTTACAAGTGCAACACCGTGAGCGATAACGCTTAGTAGACAGTTCTACCCAAACCTTAACTAGCAATTCTAAAACAATATATATAACTGATAAAGTAGAACATGAGTTTTATCGAAAACAGTGTATCTCATGAATGCAGATATGTCAGTGTCAATGCAGATCAGAGTATATCGTGCGCAAATAAACAGTGTCTCGTATTATCTTTTCAGTGTCGGCGTTCTTCTTCAAATTTCATCTATGTCAACATCTCCCATCACTCGAAAGTTATTGGGCCGTTTTCGTCTCTTTTCAACTGACGGTCACCAACCTTTCCACTCGAGGTCCCGGCCATCTTGTATCAAGGCGCACACTTACAAGATACAAGGTCCGTCCACCCCCCCCCCCCCACACACACACGTAACATAGTCCCCGCTGTCTTGTCTTACTGATCCCCACAGTACGTTTCAAGGTCCGTCCACTATGTGTTGTACACACTTAGCACCAAAGACAACCAAATTCTCACCGCGAAGTTAGGACAGTGCTCAAGCTGTACTACCGTAACATTTCAATTCCATCAATCAATCCATTTTCATTCTCATCTCGTTTCTCATCAATCAATCAATCGTTCATTTTCTCAAAAACCGTGACGTGTCAATATTGTATCGTGTCGTGGACATGTAGTATGATTTATAAAACTCGTTTTGTGATCATGAATCTTTTCTCAAAAACCGTGTCATCCCAATACCGTATTGTCTCGTGAATATGCGGTAGGAATTACAAAACTCGTTTCGTGTCAACGCATCTTTTCTCGAAGAACGTACATGAAATAACAGCTTTCTACGTGCTATCCGTTTCAATCCATTCTAGGTTTAACAGAAAATCGTTACTGATTGATTACGAAATCATTCATGAAAATCTATTTTCTTTGGTGATTTTCTTTAGACAAATGAGATAACCAGGAGAGTCTCAGGCCAGATGGTCGGACGAGTCCAGTTAGAATCACCATTCATTTCTTAGATAGCACAAAGCTTGTTTTTTGACAGACCCTCAAGGGTGTTAGCCTTGGGGTATCTCACAGTTCAAATACGGTCAAAACATTTTGAAGTTGCTTTAAGAAAAGTTTAGTCGGTTATTTTCCAAATATTAGTCGGGCATTATAACGGCGTAATTTTGAAAAGTCAATTTTCACTCGGGCATTATAACTGCGTATTTTCACAAGTCAATCTCAATTCGGGCATTATAACGACTGCGCATGATTAAGAAAAAAGTTACTTTCAAGGTTACTAACTTTTTACAGAAAGCTTTTTAAAACAAGAACTAGTTTTCCCGAAAAAAATGCTAAATAAACAACTTGAAGGAAAAATTAAAAGTAACACAAGCATTATAACGGTATGGAAATTTACTAATTAAAATTAAGTAGAAAAATCTACCTTAATTTCCGAGTGCTAGTCGGAAGCCAAAAAGCTAGGTTGGACTCCAAACTACCATAAGCTTATGAACAAGTTTCTACTAACTTGACTTCTACTTTAAGGATCTAGGGGTGGTTCTTGGTGGTGGAGGGTGGTGGTTAGGGATGGCAACGGGGCGGATTGGGGCGGATAGGGGTATGAACCGAACCGAATCATCAGAACACCGCCCCGAACCGAACCGGTAACCGAACTGGTTATAAAAATCTGATCCATAACTGAACCAAACGGGGTTCGGGTATTTCTCGAACCGAACGGGTACCCAGATACCTAAATTGAAGAAATTTCCAGTCAAATTTCCAGAAAATTTCCAGTTCTTGTACTTAGGCTTTTAAAAGCCTTAAGCTTATGCTACAACAACATGATACTAACTAGTTTTCACTTGTTGTCCGTAAACAATCTTCTCTATATTTGTGATCTGATAACTAACTTTAATTAGCATACTTTTTGTTGCAAGATATTTAGGCATCTATTAATGGATGTTTCCAGAACATAAGCTTGGGTAATCCAACATATTTCGTTGGGTTAAAATCTTCTCTGTTTTAAAATCAAAATTTCTTCACTGGGTTTATCCTCTTCCGAGTACATCCAACATATTTCTCAAAAGATCAGAAGTTTCAGACCAATACATTATTTCCCAGGTATGTTAAAATCTTTCTTATATATACAAACAAATTAACAAACCCAAAAGGCCAAAACGACATGTCAATAAGAAGTTTCCTATATATACAAACAAACCCATAACCGCAGAGAGAGAGAGAGAGAGAGAGAGAGAGTTACGGCCACGGGTGGCCGGATTCACAGTAGTGGCGTCGCTGTCGATCTACCGAAGAAGAGTCAAGAGACCTCAGATCTACAAACAACAGATGAAAAGAGAGCTGAGCAAAGCCTGATGTCGATCAGTCGATCTATGGACTATGAGTGAGTGAGAGAGAGAGAGAGAGAGAGAGAGAGAGAGAGAGAGAGAGAGAGAGAGAGAGAGAGAGAGAGACTTACGGGATGGATACAGAGGACTAGAGGAGTAGCTTGTCGTCGATTTTTCCGGCGACAGAAGAAGAAATCGCCGTTCTCAAGTCTCACGGCCTCTCAGAGCTCTCAGGAAATGTTTTGAAATTTGGGGATGGAAACCCTAGCAGTCAATCTTATGTATATATAGACAGGGGTAAAGTGTAATTTTAAAGTATACATAAGGGGGTCTTATGTAATATGTATATATAATATAGGGGTTCTATGTAATTAACAATGTTTCGGTTCGGTTCGGGTACCGGTTCGGGTTACAAGTGAACCCATAACCGAACCGAACCCGTTCGGTTTCCCATCCATCCAACCCACACCCGCACCCATGGGGCAAAAATCGGTTATGGTTCGAGGAAAAAAACAGGTTTCGGTTTGGTTACCCGTCGGTTCGGTCGATATTGCCATCCCTAGTGGTGGTTGTAGGTTGAATATGGAAGAACACTTTGAGTTTCAAGAGAAAACTCAAGAGAAAAGTGAGAGTTTCTCTCTCTAGAAAGCTACTTAAAGTTTATATAGGAAGACGAGTTTTTGGTGTGAGAAAACAAGTGAGGCAAGGCCTCTATTTATAGGCAAACATTGGGCTCCCTCTCCCTCTCTTATTGGCCGGCCTCTCTCTCTCTCTCTCTAGGAAATTTCCCAACTTAAATGCAAGAATAAAATCTAGGATTTTGTGAGATTTTGCTAGAATAAAATCCTAGGTTTAGTACATAAAATCTAGGTAGAAATCTTAGGGTTTTATGAAGGAAATCTAGGGTTTTAATGAGATGCATTTTCTAGGAAATTTCCTTGGTTCTAAGTAGTGTAGAATTTTGCATGGCCACCTTTGTTTTGGGAAATTTTGGGTACTAGTTATTAGTTAGGAGGCACATGTCTAATTAGGGCTATAGAATCCTAGCAAATCTAGGGTTATTAATAGAGAATATATTCTTATTCTCTTATTAATGAGAGAATATATTCCCCCAATAATTAGAAGAGAAAAACCCTACTAACTAGAGTTTTGGGGTTCTAGTTACACACACAAGTGTACACAAAATAGTCACAAGTCTATTAGCCTACTAAATCTAGGAAAATCTAGGGAAATATTGTGAAAATCTTCCCATTAAATGGAAGAATAAAAATCTAGGGGAAAATCCCATGGGATTCTTGCTGCATATATGTATATACACTTTGTATATAACATGAGCTAAATTGGGAAGTGTAAGAGATAGTTCTTGCTTTAGCGGAATATGATGAGCTAGAGAGGTATGAATAATCAACAGTAAAGACACAGTAGGAAAGAGAATGAGGTGGTCTAGAGGAAGGGTGAAGAACAGACTAGGTGTGCACAAAAAGAACTAAGGTAGGGGATTGCTCTCAGTATAATCCGTGATACCCTTGGTGACCTAGGAGATGGGGCCAGAATCTCATCAGAGAGAATGTTCTCCTCTCATTCAGTGATTACCCTTTTCTCTCTCTAGAACGGCATATACCTCTGCCAAGATTTCACCAACCTCTAGGCACTTGAAAGGGAATGTCCCATATGTATAGGCACCTTGGACCAATCATCAGGTGCCAGACTCTCATCCTATAATATGATAACACGTGTCCTTTCCGTACAACCTGACTGTACGGATGATGTCATCACTGCGCAGCTGACCCGCACGGTGACTAACCATTCCCCCGCGCAGCAATCCTCTTGTTCTTTATAGCCACCAAGCCACTAGATCTCCTTTATTCCCATTAGGGCAAGGTCGTGACCTATTTGGTCGCGCCTATACCGCAGCCGAGCCTCAGGGGGCCCCCGAGGTCCTGCCTTCAGACAGCAGCAGGTATAATTACCTGGGCCAAATTGGACTAGTTTCTCGCGTTCTCGCCCATGTTTTGAGCCGCGCTAGTCGTTTGGGCCATGAGCTTTTCTCCTGTTCGGATGGCTCATGGTTGTCCAAGCACCGCCCTTACTGGGCTTGGGGTGCGCGCCGCTGGGGCGCCTTATGCAAGAGGGTCCTGCTCCAGTGGCCCCCCCTCACGCGGAGGTATGTTCCCGCACTAGTGGACCCCCATGCGCGGAGGTTTGCACAGAGAGTGCCACGTGTTGCGCGGTCATTACGCCACCTGGGTGACACTTGTCATGATCTCAATGGTGGGTCAATGTTGACTCTGGTCAATGGGGGGTCTCGCGCTGACCTCCCTTACACCCCACGCGCATGTGGAACACGCAGGCGCGTGGCGTGACTTTCAAGCGCTTTCCCACGTGCGTGTGACATCAGCGCATTATCTATTTTCTGACCTTTTCGGCTGATTGACGCGACCGTTTTTGGGCGCCTTTCCGGCTGTCCGAGGTCATCATTATTGCTGACGCTTCATCGTGACGTGATGGTTGATTGCGACCGTTTGGGGCCCTCTTTCCTCCTTATAAATATCTCATTCATTCTCATTTCTCCACTTCTTCTTCCGATCGAAACTCAGAGTATCTCTCTCTAAATTTCTGCCATTCTTCCTCTACAACTTTCTCCCAAATTCATGGTATTTCTTTATGCATAAAACATGACTCGTGGCGAGCAAGTTCAGGGGGGAAGGCCTACTGTTCAGGGTGGTCCAGTCCCTCCCTCAGACCAGTGGCGCAGGGCCCCTTACTTCCATGGCAAGAGTGACCCATTTTGGAAGAAGGTGGAGTCTTACAATCCAATAGGCAGTGAATTGGATGACATCTTATGCATCTGCCCAGAGGCGTCGCTTGAGGATGCGGATATGGTGCCACCCTCCTCCGTTCTTCGCTTTCGTCTGGAAAGAGGGGACTTCCCTTTCTTTTTAGTCCAGTATTCTTCTCTCTCTGCACCCCCCGTTGGCTAGAGCGAGTGGGTGAACGATGTGATCGAGGATGCTGCTTGGATGACATCTTATGCATCTGCCCAGAGGCGTCGCTTGAGGATGCGGATATGGTGCCACCCTCCTCCGTTCTTCGCTTTCGTCTGGAGAGAGGGGACTTCCCTTTCTCTTCAGTCCAGTATTCTTCTCTCTCTGCACCCCCCGTTGGCTAGAGCGAGTGGGTGAACAATGTGATCGAGGATGCTGCTTATAAGAAGGTTCTGGAGCGTTCTCACATATTGGAGCCCGTCAAGATTTCCCAGGTTCTGACGCTGAACAGGAGGAACGAAAATATCAATTTTTTGGTGTCAAGGTGGAGCGCAGATACTCATACTTTCGTATTCCTGTGGGGGGAGTTTGGCCCCACCCTTCAGGATACCGGTGCACTCCTACACCTCTCTTCTCGTGGTAGAAAGGAGTTTGAGCCCACCACATCCAACTATGCAGATCAGGAGTTGACGACTAGGTTAAAGTTGGCCTACAAAGCCGCGGGCCATAGGGGGTCGCAGTGGGACAGGAGTGGTCATAGGAGGGCCATGAACGACCCGAAGAAGACTTCTTGGGGTTCATGAATATCGTACTTTTTCAAGGACCTCCAGCCCGCGCTGCCTGGAGATGCGGAATGCCAGGCCATTGATGGTCCAGAGTACAAAGGTGATCTATACCTGTCTGCCTTTATTGCTTTCTTCCTTTCATTCTTTTTGTTTCCAGACTTTCCAATTGATACACCGAGCGAGTTTGTCTTTTATCTCGCGGTGAGGCTCGCGCAAGGGGACAGGTTCCCACTGGGTCCTCTGTTCCTTGGTAAGACCGACTCCGAAGTAAGAAATGAAGTAAGAGGAATAGAGCCCAAACTAGTAATGTCAATGGTGGAACCATCAGTTATGGTAACACGAGTTGGTTTTAATAGACTGACGATGAGAAAAGTAAGTGAAAGTACTAGCCATATGATTATTAGCACCAGAATCAATAACCCAAGGAATAAAAGTAGCAGAAGAGGCAACATAACCAACTGAGGGACCTGTCTGAGCAAGCATAGTAGTAGAGGTAGAACTTGCAGATAAATGTTGAGATTACACAAGGCGCTGGTACTCCTCTGCAGAGATAGTCACTATAGAATCAACAAACGGAGTGGGTGGCCCAACATGCTCAGAAATGGCAACCTGATGAGCCTAGGAAAAACCATGAAGATCATAACAGTGCTCCACTATATGATTTGTAGCCCCACAATGGTGGGGCACACCATTTCGAGTATCATAGCCTGAACTACCACGACTAGAACTACTTCCCCTGACATGCGACCATAACCGGAACCACCACGACTAGAACCACGACCACCGAACCCAGAATCACGACCACCAAAACCTCGACCAAAGCCACGACCACTGAAACTAGAATCACGACCAAAACCATGAAATCCAGAATCTTGGCCGAGACCATGGCTAGATCCAAAACCACCAAAAACAACTGAAGCTAATGCAGAACGGTCAGAGGGTGATTGAGAAATAGAAGCAACATCTGATACGGAAGCCTCGCGAAAACGACTAGAAACCTCATTGAGAGAGGGCAAATCCCGCTCTCCCAATAACTGAGACCCAACAAAATCATAGTATACAGGCAAACCATATAGAAATCGAGCAATTTCCAAACGCTCACATTGGCGCTGCATAACATGAATATCATTAGAGATTGGCTCGGAAATACGTAGCTCTTCACAAGTATCATAGAACTTGGCATAGTACTCCTCCAAATATTTAGTACCAAGTGACAAAGAAAAGTATCGCTGATGTAGATCATATGTACAACCGAGATTATTAATACCAGAATGGATCTTTGCAACTTGACTCCACACTTGCTTGACAGTATCTAGGAACATTAGAGTGCTATTAATCTGAGGTTCCATATTATTCCATAAGTCAACACGAATATGAGCATCCTTAGATTCCCATATACTATAACTCTTATCCTCTTTGTTGGGAGGACCAACTGTCAGGTAACTATATTTTCTGCTCGCCCATATAATCAACTTTGACAACTTGAGCCCAAATAGCATAATTCTTTCCCTTCAAGAGTGTGGAGGTAATGGAGAACCTCTCCCGAGGCCCTAAAGAACCTGAAAAACTACCAACCAAAGTTGACGAAGAACTAGAAATAGTAGCGGAAGCAGTACCAGACTCCATTATAAGTAAAACCCAAACACCAACCCGGAATCCACTAATGAACTAAACAACCAACAAACTAATCCACTTCGTGTACTATCCACCATACGAAATCAACATCAACCAACCAATACTTCATTGAACAATAATCAATAAACCAGAAACAAGGGACCTAACAACCAAAAACATGACAATCTAGACCTCCAACCATGTCAATCGAAACCATAATAGCCAGCGAATAGCACAATACCCAAACCAGAGACACCATAAAGCACTTACTGACGAGAGTTGAAACAAGAGTCAAGCATAAGTTGAAACCATGAATTGAAACAGAAGCCAAGTAGCATCAAACTGATCAAAATTGCACTGTGGAGTGTTGTAGTGAGGATTTGGAGGTACTCAGAGACTCGAAACTAGGATTTTTAGGCTTTTCGAGGGCTGAAGTTTGAATTTCGAGTGCTAGGTATGAATTTTGAATCACTGGATTAGGGATTTGAAGGGTTTCGAACCACTGGGTTAGGGTTTTGAAGAGTTTCAAATTGTGTGGGGTAGATTTGAGGTTGTATAGGGGTATATAGAGAAGATGATGGGTGGATTAGGGAAGACGATGGATCAATATGAGGTTGTATGGGGTCGATTTGAGGTCGTACAGGGGGATAACGAGAAAATGATGGGTGGATTAAGGAAGATGTTGGGTCAATTTGAGGTTGTACTAGGTCAGCTTAAGTGCCGGGGGGGGGGGGGGGCACTGAAGCGGGATCCCTCCTACGCAAAGCGCCTCCGCGGCGCGCACCCCAAGCCCAGTAAGGGTGGTGCTTGGATAACCCTGGGCCATCCGAACAGGAGAAAAGCCCATGGCCCATGTGACTAGCGCGGCTCAGAACATGAGCAAGAACGCGAGAAGCTAGTTCGATATAGCTTAGGTGATTATACCTGCTACGATCTGAAGGCAGGACCCCGAGGGCCTCCTGAGGCTTGGCTGCAGTATAGGCGCGACCGAACAGGTCACGACCTTGCCCTAACGGGAATAAGGGAGATCTAGGGGCTTGGTGGTTATAAAGAACGAGAGGATCGCTGCGCAGGGGAATGACTCGTCACCGCGCGGGCCAGCTACGCGGTGATGACGTCACCCGTACGGTCAGGTTGTACGGAAAGGACACGTGTTATCATATTATAGGATGACAACCTGACACCTGATGATTGGTCTAAGGTGCCTATAAATATGGGACATTCCCTTTCAATGCCCAGAGGTTGGTGAAATCTTGGCAGAGGCATATGTCATCCTAGAGAGAGAAAAGGGCAATTGCTGATTGAGAGGAGAACATTCTCTTTGCAAGCCAATCCCCATCTCCCGGGTCACCAAGGGTATCACGGATTAGACTGGGTGTAATCCACTGCCTTAGTTCTTTCTGTGCACACCTGTTCTGTTCTTCACCCTTCCTCTAGCCACCTCATTCTCTTTCTTACAGTGTCTTTACTGTTGATTATTCATACCTCTCCAGCTCACTATATTCAATAAAGCAAGAACCATCTCCTACAATATGTTAAATCCCTATTGGTCCATCGTTTAGTCCTAGCTGTTATTCTTGCAATTATGTTCTTGCAATCTCCATGCTTAAGTTTGGTAGAGAGGAGAGGTGAACCATGTTCATTTATAAAGGTGTACCTTTTTTCTATTCTAGAAACAATTTCATGGATTGACCTTTAAGTAACGGAGGAGATATGTACATGAACTACATTTCTCTGTGCAACTCCCATTATATTCTCTGGGTGATGATTTGAGCTAAGTTTTTCATATGCAATCTAAGTTACGTACTATGAATCCGTGATGGATTACTGAATTTGTGTTTGCTTTGACAAGTAAGGTCTAACAGACTATACGTCAAAGTGAAAGCTGCAAAGGAATACTTTGAGTGTTTTAGAACCATCTCACTTGGAATGAAGGTGAAGAGGATTTTCATATGCTTCCTCTTTTATTTAATCTTTTTGTTAGATACGTTATTGGAAGAACAAAATTGTACTAGATAATCAGTGGTTGTAGGTATGAGAAATGAAAATTTGATTGAAAATCCTATTTGATTATACATTCTTTTTGTTATTGTCTTTCGTTTCATAATTATGCATCAAATATAGTTATGACGCTGGAAAAAATGTACATATTAACTGAAATTAGGCAGCTTTTATTTCATTTGTTGTTGTGAACTATTATATTTTTTTTCTTAATTTAACTAATGAAATTGAGTAGCTGAACTGTGTTCAAAGCTTATTTATCTGAAAACACAATTTTTGTGAGAAGTTCGACTTGGTTGGTGGGGTGGTCGACAATAGAGAAGTATAACTCATTTTAGTAGTGTTTCATATTATGTTGCGTCAAACCATTAAGCACGGGCTATGGGATAATTAAGTATATTTACTTATGCATGTAGGTAAGAACAACCGTAACACCAAAAAAGAAGTGGAGAACATTCAATAAAAAAAAGACGAACCACACAATAATGGCATGCATATCTTTGATGAACTTTCGAGCAATTATACAAATGTTTTCCCCCCTTTCGCACAACAAATTTTAGACATTTGGTTGACATTCTACATTCATGTATTTTTTATTTGATCTACTAATAACAATTGCATTAATAATTGTTGGACTTATTTGTTTCGTTGGCAAGAAAGGTACAACTATACTAAACACAAAATGTATGAATAAATCCTACACAAATATCCCCTATTCAGGTATATCTATATTGAAAACTACATTGAATTCAACTCCAATTGGAAATATCCACGTCACCGCACACCGCTGAAATAAATAAAACATAAAGCAACAACATGGATAATATGTGGGCAAAAAAAAAACCATGTGTAACGCACGTGCCTAACAACTAGTACCATATAAACGGTGGAAGTGGTATTCGGTGGACAAATAGAGGCCTCCTTTGCCTGTTTACACTTCGAAATCGACAACGCAGAAAAGAAATCAGCGAGTTTATGCTTTCTTCAGCCTGACGAAGACCATCGACCAGCAGCTCTGCATGCTTCGACGTCCAACGAGACCTAGCAGAGCCCTTGAAGCTCTGTTCTGTTCGATCGACACCCACAGGTGAGTAAAACCGAAGCTCTGTTCGTTCGATCAAGACCCACAGCTGTGTAAAACCCCCGATTTTTTCGACGACGTTGTTTGAAAATCAAAATCGATCGAGTTGTATACTTCCAATTCAACTTTCGCCCCTTCATATGGTGTAAAAAATAACATAAAGCCCAAAATTTTAGTTTATTTCCGTCCTGACCCATATGTGAAGTATGGGCTCTAAAACAAAACGAATCGTACGATTCGTGCGATTTGGCAAGCCATTCGACAATCGATACTTCGATTCAGACCACGATTCTGTAACTTTTGCGATTCTATGTATCAGCTCGTATCGTCTATACCCCGAATCGAACCGAATCGTACGATTCGAGGGACTCGTACGATTTCAACAACTATGACTAGATGCATTAATTAGCTAGCCAATGTGGGACAAACACTAAATAAGCTTTTTCTAACAAATATATAATTGGAGATACGACCTGTCCGAGTGTAAATGGCGTCCAAATAGTTAACGGATTGTTAATGGTGTCCATGATTAGATTACATTGAAATTAATTGAATAGTTGAGGGGTAAATAAGTTCAATTGATAGTTGAGGGACAAATTAAAAGAAAAAATGTTATTGTTTGGGGATAAAAGAGATTATTAAGTATTGAATATTAACTTCTTTTGTTGTTTGAGAAACAAAGTTTTCTAAGTATAGATGTTTGCACTTTAACAGGTGCTCTTGAAACTGCAAACTGCAAGCTTGTGTATTTATTAAACTGAATTTAGATTTCTCAGTGCATTTATATTCTGGGTTTTTGAATAAATAGGATAAGTTGAATTTCATTGACTGGGTTAGATCGATCAGAAGAAAATATCTTTGGATGTTTATTCTCGCTAATATACTCATGGATTGCCCTGTTGTGATCGGTGAATTTGCGTGCGATTACTGATTATTTGTATGGTGGTTTTTGAATTTGGATTGGTAATTTGCAAGGTTAAGATGATTTTGATGATATATTGTAGTGAAGCCTAGGCGCTTGTCTAGTGGTGTGCTTCTTCCTTTCCCTTCGTAAATGGGCTGTTTTCAGTCTACGGCAGGAAAGCAGTTTCCTGGACATGAGGACCCAGTAACTCTGGCTTCACAAACAGCTTGTAAGTTGTTCAATTTCTCTCTTTTCTACTTAGAATGTCAAAGTCGTTGCAGTTTGTTGTTTACTGTGTGGGTAAAATACGTATTCCTCCCTTGCTATATGAATTTCTTAGGGCTTGGTTTGGGGAATGACCCTTGCCTCCCACAAGTTTTCAATCGCGCAACAGATTACCCGATAAACCGCAATTGAACCTTTTGTTAGTTAAAGATTTCCTCTGTCATTCTAGACGTTTCATGAAATAAATATTTACCCTATCTCTAAATAAATCCATGGCCAAGTATTTGCTTACTAGTCCAAAAATAAAAGAAAACAAATTAATCATCAATGACATAATGCCTCAGTAAACTTTCTTATTATTGTTATTTCTATCTCTATGCTCTCTTCACATATTGTATAGATACATATATACGTACGTACACATTCACATGTGTAGATGAAAATGTTTTTGCAGCAGCGTCTTTGGCTCTTCCTGTAAAATCAAAACCTAACCAGCCTATCTAACCACATCTCTATTTACGCGTTGGATAAACATTGCCATATCAGTTTTCCTTGGCTTTAATGGCCTCCTTTGCCTCCGACTTCCACACTGGCCCCCAATTCTTCAGGTCCTATCAGCACCATCTTCATGTCTCTGGCAAGTGGCTCTGGGGCATCTTCGCTTGAGACGATTTGGATTCTGGTCATAGGGGTTAAACAGGATAAAAGTATAGATTGGAGCATTAATAACGAGTGGTAGCTGAATGGGGCAGCAATGGTGCTAGGTTTTTCCAAGAGAGGAGGTGTTGCCAAGGAAGGCTCCTGTGTAGTGGTGATATTGGTTGTGAACATGATTCTATCATGGGTAGGTGCTGTAATTGTTTTGTGATGTTTGTTCTGATGTTTAGAAATGGCTGTGGTTGTTCGGTGATTGTGTTGGATGAGTTGTTTGATTGAGTTGGTATTTGGCAAGGTCTATGAAGCATAGGTACTTTGATAATCATGCTGTACAAGTACTGGGTATGGCCCCGGTATGGCAAAATATGTACCGGGTACTCCGAAAATGAACATGGTACGTTTTGGTTTTTGGGTACAGTTACAACTTGGGTACACAAATGGGTACTTTCTTGGGTACATATGGGTTTATTTCTTATCTTTTCAAAGTTCAAGGGTTCCAGAATTGTTACACATACTGTGGGGCTCAACTGTAATTTATCATTTGAAAAAAGGGATAGCACGTTCAGATCCTGATCTAGGTTTAGATATAAACCTGCATCAGTTGTCTTCTTCATACGAACGAAGATGAGACCAGTGATTTCTCTCACGTCCAGCAATTGAAAATCCGATGATCCTCCTTCAGCGACTTCTGCGGGGAAGTATCAGCAACTTTAACTGTTCTTTGTTTACTTTTTGGGGCACTGTTTCTGCTCATCTCTCTCCCTATTTCTTGTTACCTCTCTTCGCTCTCTCTCTTTCCCTTTCTTCTCATTTCTCTCCTCCTATTTCTACATGTTTCTCTCACATTTTCCTCCTATCATCTCGCTAATGATTGTAAAATATATTTATTCTTGTTATACCTAATGAAGCAAGCAGAATGGTAAAACATATATAAAGAAAATTTGTGGTACTCAGGCCACACCCGTTCCCTACTTTTTAAGGTTTCGCCATATCCCTTACCCATTCCTCTGCTTCATTGGGCAAAGTTGAGGGTTTTTCTTTGGCAACCTTATTTGGCAAGTAGTGCTGTTTGTTGTGGTTGGTTGAGTAATGAATTGGATGTTTTGCAAGAAAATGATGAGATAAGGGAATTTAATATAACTTCCCTAATCAACATGCGGTGGCAGGGATGGCATGGTGTAATAAATGTAAACCACATTGGAGTTTGTCCTAATTTGGCTTCTCTTATATGGTTTTAGTTGTGGTGTGGTTGAATCAATGTTATTTCAGGTACACAAGTCAAGTCAAGCATTATGTCATTGTCGAAATGAATAGTTCTTCTCTCATTTTAGATTTGTAATAAGACAAATGACAGGTGTTTATATTCAACTTGAATGTTCACGTTATTGCCGCTCAAGTAGCTTGTGCTGTCTCCTTCATTGACTACCCTCAGGCTATATTTTATCCCTTTTTGATTATACCCATTTTGGTGTTCATCTTGTTTACTAAAGCTTGTGTTTCTTCTCTCCATTTTCTGTTCTTTCAGTTAGTGTTAGTGAAGTTGAAGCATTATTTGAGCTATTTAAGAGCATCAGCAGCTCCGTAGTTGACGATGGACTAATAAATAAGGTAATGTCCACTGGTACAAATTGCCATTTGCCACCACTATCTTATTTCGTTTTCCACCGATGTTTCCTTCCCAAGCTCTTAGATAGCTTGATATATATATTGTTGGGCCAATTCCCTAATAGCTTGAACTTTTGGGACAATTGGTAACTGACATGGTATCAAAGCTCTATTTGTAAGAGGTCTTGGGTTCAAGTATCTCCGTTTGTATTTGTTCTCCGTTTGCATTTTGCTTCTCCCCTTGGATTCTATTTTCTTCTATCAGTGATAATTTGCATCTCCACGTGCAAAATGGGTTGCACGTGAGAGAGGGTATTAGATAGCATGGTGTGTATTGTTGGCCAATTTGCCAACATCTTTAGCTTTTGGGACAACTGGTAACTTAACGCAAAGCGAACATCATTGGTAATATTTGGTTGTGTTTTGTCCATCTTAATGTATATGTGGACAAGGCAGTGGTTACTTGCACTCTCAGCACATTTAATTTTTTAAGTGATCACCATTCCAACGTTAAGTCACTGTTAGTCCAACTAGTATTATATAGTCTCTCTCACTGATGGAGATGCATTAAAAAAACATGGAATTGCATATTTTTGTGGCATAATACTATTGATTAAAGCTGAACATTGTCGCTGATATTGAAATGCATATGAAAGTAGGGAAGTACATATGGTTGGACGTTTCTATTTTGAGAAAGCAAGTCCCAGTATGTAGTCTTCTGGTGACCGCGTGCTCTAGATCTTTGAATGACAGTAGAGAAAGGAAAAACTGAAGGGGAGTACACACATAGTGCCCACTGACATAGCCCTAAGTTTCACAGTTCCCTTATATGACTGGCATCATGATAATGCTTCTTGTTTGAGCCTCATATTCCTAAAAATTAGTTTCCAATTTACAACTTACATAGGTGTTAACTAATGCATTTTGTCATTATGATATCATTGCTCTGAAAATTTGTTGTGTTTTTTTTTGTGGAAAACTGTTTCAACGCGGTTGCGGATGTTTCTTTGGGATGTGCAGGAAGAGTTTCAGTTGGCTTTGTTCAAGAACAGAAAGAAGGAGAATCTTTTTGCAAACAGGGTACGGTGCTCTAGCATTTTGTTTTGACTTGTTGTGATTGTACTGTGCTGGAGTGTCTTTTCGGTTTGAACCATTGATAAGAAAATCACTGCGTCTACTCATGAAAAAATATTATCTAGTTTATTCACTTAGAGTGGGATTTTGCTCTTGCCTTGTGATCATAAATTCTACAGAGATCAGGAGTCTCCATAACCGACATGGATTTCTACTATGGTGAGTATTATGGAAATCATCTTTAATACTTGTCAGAGTTTTGAGGGTATGCAACCTAACAACCAACCGAGTTGCAGACTCTCGCTCTCTCTCTCTCTGCTACAATTAATGAAATAGAAGTCCTGATGTTATACCAGAGCACCTGAGTTCTTTATGTTTCCATGTGTTTTTGGTTGCGGTTGTAGTTCTCTGCAGTCTACACTTAAAAAGTTTTAGTTATATGTCGATCCCATAAACAGCTACGTTCATTTTGAGAATCAAGTTGTTAAACTTTTCGGATGCAGATCTTTGATCTATTTGATGTAAAGCAAAAGGGAGTCATTGATTTTGGTGATTTTGTCAGATCACTCAATGTCTTCCACCCAAATGCCCCAGAAGAAGACAAAATTGACTGTGAGTTAGAAAGATTTAGTACATTTCCGTTAGATTACATCTCCCTCCGTCCCCAAATTTTTGTCCACTACGAAACTACATGTAATTTTCAAACTTAAAGATAATGTATTTACGAAATATATTTCATCGAGATCTATCAAACAAGATTGATATTGCACGTAAAATTCTTTTGGTAAGTACATTATTTTTAAGCTTAAAAATTGCACGTAGTTACGTCGTGGACCAAAATTTAAGGACGGAGGGAGTATTATGTTTGCAGTGCTGTACATTACTTTCTGATTCAGGATTGCTTCACATGACAGTTTCCTTTAAGCTCTATGATTTGGACGGCACCGGATTTATCGAAAGGCATGAGGTATTTTGGTGCTTTTATCAGTTCTAGGTGCACTAAAACAATAATTTCCAGTATTCCAATATTTGTCTCCTTGTAAAATGAATATTAGTCGGTGTGATTTTAGAGCTAACATAAACTGCGGTGTGGACCAAAAGGTGTGGACCAAAAGTTATGCATCTCTTGTACCAACCGAGATGTACCATACCAGATGAAAAACGGGATACTGAGCTCTATGTTCCGTACTCGCCGAGATGTTCCGTACTTGAGGGAAAAAGGGATACTTGTCTCTATGTTCCGTACCGGCCCAAATTCTCCTCTATCTTGGTGGTTCGGGTCTGTTCTGGTCATTTTTCGGATCGTGACAAAAACTGAGATATTCTTGTATTTCTGAACACAAAAACACAGATCTTTTTGGATTTCTAACACAAAAAGCGATGGTTTTATGGTCTTGAGTGATATATAGCTACAAACCGACCAAGGGAATGGTCTGTTTCAAAAGAAAGAAAGAGGAGAGAGAAGATGGAATTGGGAACGAAGGGGCTCAGGAGGCAGGACTATGATCACTGTTCCTATTCTTCTTTCTTGTTTTTTTTTGCAACCACTTAAAGAGGTGGTGTGAGGTGTTGGGTCTCTCGAGACAATAACCATGGAGCTTCTGTCCTGCGTACACACGTAAAGTTAGTGCAGTAGAAGTAGATACTTCAGAGGAGTTTTTTTTTTACCAGAATAATCCAATTTTAAAGAAGTTGACTAGGAACTATATGCAATTAGATATTTTTTTTAACTAATTGGTATAACTACATATTTTGAAGTATATAAAGTTTCTATAGATTATAAATAAATATCACTTGTAGCGAAAAATTCGACATGGTATTCCGAAATACCGGTATATGTACCATACCAATGAAAAAACAGTACGGCATCCAATACGAGATTGATAACTTTGGTGTAGACTGCAAATTGGGACATAATTTCACCGTACTACTTGAGCCCATAGGTTCTGTGAAATGGGCATGGCTGGAGTTCCATCTGTCACTATCAATTATAAAAAAGGACGTTATTAAGGCTACATTAAGAATCATTGTTTGATTCATTTAAACACCCAACTATTTTATATTACAGACAATTGGCCAAAAGGCCAAGTTTGGTGCTTTAAATGGTGTTTAGTCCACCCAACTTATTTTAAGGCCCCCAATACATTGATGATAAAATTTTGACGGTTTAAGGACAATATTAGACAAAAATACCCTTAATGAGTCTTCCCGTGCGCGTCCCTTTATGCACTGTCGAAAAATTGATGATCAAAGGGAAAAAGGGAACTTCTGACGCGACCCACCACACAATTGTCCTCATTCTGTCAACATCACATCATCACTTTTAGTCTCTGTCACTTTTTTTTTTCCTGTAAACAATGTCTCTCACCTCTCGGCCCCACCATGTGGAGAAATTAATTAATTTTCATCACTTCAATTTTCGGGGTGGGTTCAATTTTAGGGGGTTTAGGCTCTTTGGGGTAGGATATAGTGGGTTTAGGCATTTGAGTTTAGGCACTTAGGGTATCATACGGTTTCATAGGATTTTAGAAGTTTAGGCACTTTCACAGGGTTTTGGAGGTTTAGGCACTTTCACAGGGTTTTGGAGGTTTAGGCACTCTCATACGGTTTTGAGGGTTTAAGCACTTTCATTAGGTTTGGGGGATTTAGGCACTTTCATATGCTAGCGGGGACATTTTTGGAATGTAGGGATGATTTGTCCTTTTGGCATTAAAGAATTATTTTGTGTCCTATTTGCATGATTAGCCCCAATACCATGTCCTTGTTGAAGGAAGACCCTTTATATTAAAACGTTACTACCAGAGTTTTGTTTTGTCCACCTTTTCAAACTTACTATAGGTCAACTTCATTGTTATATCGCTTGAAAAAAAAAAAAAAACTTCGTTATTATGTTCTCTTTTTCTCTCTATATGGACATGTGGTTTAGCCAGTGTACTTTCATTAGTTTCAGAAATAAATCAATTGATTGGAACTTCTTGAAAGAAGCTAGAAACATTTTTCTCGACTTCAGCTTCACCGTCTTGGCAACATCTATTTTTTGTATCACATTGACGTCAGATCAACGAAAGTAGTAACATTGTTCCTCATTTTCCAGACTAAACATCATTAGCCATTTTCTATCTTTTGTCCTTTCCTTCTTGAGATGATTTCGGTACTTCTGAGTGCTGACGGAGTTCTTCTTTATCAACTTTAAGAAACTTCATCTGACAATTATTATTGCTTCTTTCTCAGATTGTAGTCCAAGATATGTATTTCTATAATACACATGCTCAAGACTATTATATGCTAGTCGAACCTCCATGCTGGCATACTGATTGTGTAAGTTTTTTCACAGGTCAAGCAAATGTTAATTGCACTCCTGTGTGAGTCTGAAATGAAGCTGGCGGATGAGACTATTGAGATTATACTTGATAAGGTCGGTTTTGCTGATTTTCCAATAGTGTGGAATGAGGGAGGGGGGGATGCTGCTGTGCGATACATGCACAGCAGCTGCTGCCTGCTGGGCATATTGAAACGGCGTAGCTTTTTGGCCAACCCAAGTGGTTTGCCAAATGGAATCTTGTGGGACCCACTTACGGGTCCCACACAAACTATCCGAACCATTAAATAATTTTAAAATAATTATTCAAGTGGTTTTTAAAAAAATCAGGCCCATTGGGATATGTTTACGTAATTGATCTAATTTGTTTGATTTTTATTCAAAATTCAGGACCCTGTAGTTTGAAAGAATGTTCAAGAAAAGTTATACAATTTTGCGCTCAGTAACCTATTGATCTGAACCATAGGAGTTGTAGGGATCGTTAAGAAGATTATGCAGTAAAAAAATTATCTTGATCGAACATCGATAGGTATAAAAAAACCTCATATTTTTAGTTTTTTGACACCTATTGATGTCCGAACAGGATAATTTTTTTTCTGGATTCTCTTCTCAATAAGCCCTATAATACCTATGGTTTAGATCAATAGATTACTAAGCGCACAATTGTATAAGTTTTCTTGAAGATTCTTTCAAACTACAGGGTCCTGAATTTTGAATGAAAATCAAACAAATTATATCAATTATGTAAACATATCCAATGGGTCTGATTTTTTTAAAAACCACTTGAATAATTATTTAAAAATTATTTAACGGTTCGGATTGTTTGTGTGGGACCTGAAAGTGGGTCCCACAAGATTCCATTTGCCAAACCACTTGGGTTGGCCGAAAAGCTATGCCGTTTCAATATGCACAGCAGCTGCTGTGCATTAATCGCACAACAGCATCCCCCCTCCGTGGAATGAGGAGCTCTCTCTCTCTCTCTCTCTCTAAATAAAGTTCAGAATTTTTTCCATTTCTTTCTACCATGGCTTTCAGTCCATAACCATCCTTGGCTTTGGCATTGAACTGCCTACTTTATAACATCAGAAGCGACAGTTATTTGTTTGAGTTTGTATTTTAAGGGAAACATAATTTCAAGAGTGGGAATGGTGCATGTAATGCTGCAGTTTTGGCAAAAGATCTAAATTCTTTGTTACGTTGTTTTCTGTTTAATTTCGTGGTGCTAAAGAAAGGTGATATTCGTTGTGTTTGGTTTAGAGTTTTGAGAAGAATATTTTGAGAAATATTTTTGAGATAGTGTTTGGATGGATTTTTGAAAAAAATAATAATTAAAGAGAGGTGTAATAATTGGAGAGAGATAGAGAGAAAAATGAGAATAGTGATTGGATAGAGGGGTACGAGTAGAGAGAGAAATATGATTAATGATTGGAGAGATGAGAGATGGGGAAATAATCTTTTTGGAATTTTTTTTAGAAATGTGAAGTGAACAAAGTGATTATCTTCTGATACTGGGTTGGCTTTTTACTTTTGTCTGCAGACATTTTTGGAAGCAGATTTGAGCCAGGATGGAAAGATAGATAAATCCGAGTGGCAGAATTTTGTGATTCGAAATCCTTCTTTGTTGAAGATAATGACACTTCCGTATCTGAGGTATGGTTCACAGCTTCGTTTTCTTCCTCTTCCTCATATATCATTCCAAATACTGCACATTTGACCACATTTTTGTTTCCTGAAATGCAGGGATATAACCACAACATTTCCAAGTTTTGTATTTCATTCCGAGGTTGATGAGATTGCTACCTAACAATTATAGGCTTTGTTTAGTGAGTCCATGCATTTTGTCTTGAAGGCATTTATGTTTTTAATTTTTTAGGAGTTAGGTTTTACTAGCATCTCTCCGACAATGTAAAAATGGTTGAAAATGGGATGTTTCCTCGTTTTTGTGGGGAATTCCAGGGGAGATCAATTGCAGTGCTTTTTGTAGAAGTGTGTCCCTTGTTGAGTAGAAATTATGTCAATGCCTGTCTGTGCAGATGAGAATAATTACTTCAGAAAATTGGTCTAAAGGCCAAGTTTGAGATTTTAAATGGTGTTTAGTCCAGCTTAACTTATTTTAAAACATCCAATACATTGATAAGAAATATTTGAGAGCTCAAGGACAATACTAGACAAAAATACCCTTAATGAATACTGTGGGGCGTGGGCGCGCATGTGGAAGAGAAATGTCGGGTTTGGGCTCTGACCAAAGTTCAAAAAGTAAAAAAGTCTCCTCTCTCTCTCTCTCATCCCCGTGGGAAATGAATAAAGTCTCCTGACACTTTCCCGACAATGACATGTGGGACAAAATTGTGTGGGACTATGGGACACAATTTCAATACCAGTCACTTTCAATTAATTGGTTTCGATTTTGGGACTCTCTCTCTCATGTGTGGGACAATTAATTGGGTTCAACCGTTCAATTTTGAGATTCAATTATGGGCTCTTTGGGGTAGGGTATTGTGCGTTTAGGCATTTTGGGTTTAGGCACCTAGGGTGCACTTTTCCAATTATATGGTTTTAGTTGTTTAGGCACTTTCATAGGGTACCCTAGTGTTTTAGGCACTTTTATAGGATGCCCTAGGGTTTAGGTTTAGGGTGCACTTTCCAATTATAGAGTTTTAGTGGTTTATTAGGGTACTCTAGGGTTTTAGGCACTTTCATAGGGTACCCTAGGGTTTAGGTTTAGAGTGCACTTTTCAATTATAGAGTTTTAGTGCTTTAGGCACTTTCTTAGGGTACCCTAGGGTTTTAGACACTTTCAAAGAGTACCCTAGGGTTTAGGTTTAGGCACTTTCATTAGGTTCGGGGGTTTAGGCACTTTCATTGGCTAGTGGGGGCATTTTTGGAATGTGTAAGTGATTTGTCCTCTTGGCATTAAAGAAAAAGTTGATGTCCTTATTGCAATAAAGACCCATTTACTATGTCCTCCCAAAAAACGGACCCTAATTACTTTTACATCCTCTGTGGCATTAGGATTGAGCCTCTTATGGTATGCCACCCCAAATGGAATTAGAAGCTGGGCTGTCCTTGAGGAAACATACAGAATAAATATATGGTCCAATATATAGAACAAATATTTCAGTATCTCAATACACACTTCCATACTTCTATGCACTTTAGCCTTGGCAAATAGCATTGGGTTGATTTTAGCATTTGTAAAATTGATTTTTGAGATGATTTGCTAAGTTGCTTTTCTTGTTGAATGGCTAGTGATGAAGGAAAGTGGATCCTCACAAGTATATATGATGATACTTCTATGCACTAGTGTGAGTCTATCTTATGGAGTAGTAATTCTTTTGTTAAAGTATTCTTTTATGTATGAGTCACTGTGACTACTTTCTTTTATCACTTGTGTTCTTGTAAATCGCATTGACTCTGGCCAAGGATTTTGAGTTGTAATAGTACAATTGAGTGGATGAAGACTAATTTTTTGTTACAGGAAGACAATTTTTGCACTTATTTTTTTACTAATTGTTCATTGACCAATCAAACGAACGGGGGGGGGGGGGGGGGGGGGGGGGGAGGGGACACAACTTGTGAATCATCATAAAAGAGAATCATCATAGACGAAGTGAATAAATAGATCAATCAAAGGGATAAACAATACTGCATCGCTCATTAAACTATAACTAGCACAAGAAGCACAACTTGTGCTATGCACGGGCGGGCGGGCAGGCAGGCAGGATCAAAGATTAGCTTAAATTGAGTTAACCTGTCAAACCCCCCGACCGCCTCAGTTGTCTTGTGGGCCCCTATGCTCAAAAGACTTGGAAAGGAAATGTCAATCAAATAAGCAAAAGTCAGTTTGGAGTTTAATTTTTTTTTTTTTAAAAGATAAAATAAACTAAAAATAAATAAAAAATGAAGCGACCAATCAAACGAACGGGGGTTTGTGAAGAAGTGTAGTAACTGGTTTAAAATGGCAAATTCTATTAGCAACCCATTATTTTCTCCACACAACCCAATCTACATGTGACCCACACCTAAAATTTTTCAAACAAATTTACTCCATAAAACCTACTAAATACACCTAAACTTCCCACAATACCCCTTCACCCCCAAAAAACCCTAAATAATCAATTTGTCATCTGTTCCACTCTCTCCCTCCCCTCAATCCCGTCGTCTGCCATAGTCACCACCAACAGTGTCGGACTTTCATCGCCGTCGAAGCATACCGATAAAATCCTCTCCTCTCCTCTCTCTCTCTCTCCATTGTCTGTTCACCATCTGAGTTTGTAGAGTGATGCAAATTAAAATCCAAAATGCGACCAGTTTTCATACTTTGAATGTCGAAATACACACCCATTTTCGCCAACCACATGTCGATTTATATTGAATGTCGAATTTTCAAAAATTGGACCTTGTCTATTTTCGACATTCTCATGTCGAAATTTATGTCTCTATTCAGCTTCTTAATGTCGAACCAATTACTTGTGAAATTTGTGAAAAAATTGGACCCTGTCTATGTTTGACATCATCCTGTCGAAATGTATGTCTATATTCAACTTTCAAATTTCGAACTAAATACATGCGGATAAAATATTGTTGTTTTCGACAATAACATGTCGAAATATAACCATTTTTTCAGCTTCTTAATGTCGAAATTTGTGAAATCAAACATGTGAATTTCTCAGGTATCGTTTTCGGAATGCAAATGTTGATGTAATGCGTAGAATTCGATATTATGATGATGAAAAAAGTAACTTAAGTCGACAATTTATTACTGAACTTTGTCTTGCATAATTTCGGTTAAGTGAAAAGTTTCAACATCGATATGTTGAAAAAGTTTACATATTTCGGTTTATGAATATCGAAAAAAAAACCCGTAGTTTTTCAGATTTGTTCTTGGTGTTGAATGGGAATGTTTGGTTCTCCACCATTGTATTGTCTACCAACAAATTTGATGGCATTTTTCTTGTTTATTCTTCAATTGAATATAAACCTTGAAATGGATCTTCAATGGAAGGAGAAAAACCCACCATTGATTGGATGTATACTCACTTCTTCATTCTCCATTGAGAGTGAGAAGAACAAGAAGTTTACAGGTGGAAAAAGGGTGGCGGTGGCGGTGGAGGTGGCGTGATTTGCAGTGTTCACGGGAGCTTCAAAAAAATTGGAACGGGGGAAGGGGGGAACAACGGAAAAGAAGAAGAAGAAGAAGAAGAAGGGGAGGTTTGGGTGTTAGATTTTTGTAGGGGCATTAAGGTCTTTAGCCAACAATGAAAATTGAGGACATTTTCATTGGTTGTATAGAGAAAAAAAAAAAGGGTTGCAAATAGAATCACCCTTTAAAATTCGAGACGGAATGAATGTGGTCGTGGTGGTGGTTGTCGAGGGTATTTGTGTGTTGGTGTGGTTTTGTTAGATTAGGATGGTAGTGGTCTAATGATGAACTTGTTTAACAGGAAGGACCGAAGGAGAGCTTCAAGTAAGTACTCTTCCTCCTTTTTTCTAGCGTCCCGTTTGGAAAAAGGTGTATTTTTTTGGGCATAAAAAAAAATTTCATAGAATTTTTTGAAACTTTTTTTGCAGCACTTTAATTTGATGTAAAAAGAATAAAAAAATTTACCAAAACAAAAAGAATAAAAAAATTATATATACAAATATATTTTTTTGAGGATTTGAAAATGTACGTATTCCTATATTGAACACTTACATGGGGATGGATTTAATTACGGAAAACCTAAGGGTACAGACCCTGATGTACAAATTCCGCACAGATCTGTTCAGGGACCCACTTGTGGGTCCCACACGGGCAACCGTTGATTCATCTCAGAATAATTTTTCGAAGGGCCTTGCGGGAAATTACCTCAATCCGACGTGCCTAAGTGGTTGATCCAAAACTCACCCCTTTCATTCAACAATTCGGATTGCCCGTGTGAGACCTACAAGTGGGTCCCCAAACAGATCTGTTCGAAATCTGTACCTAAGGGTTCTGTACCCCTAGCACTGCCCATTTAGTTATTAGTAAGAAATTTCAATTTTTAAATTTTATCTAAAACTTTGAAGTGCAGGATTTCAAAATCGGTAGATTTAAAATGTCCCCATGCTAAAAAAATGCCAGCAAAAAATTGTCACCATGCTAAATAAAAGAATTACTGTAATAAGGAAAATTGCTCTTGCATTTTACAATCTTTTTTGAGGCTTGAGTGGTATACGAATGTCGCGAGGATCACTGGCGACGCCAGGTAATGAGGAGTGGGGTCAGCCGACACCACGGGAAGGAAAAAAACTACTATTATTATATTAATTTTTAAAAAAAATTCATAAATGAACCCTTTAAATTTGGTGGTGACACTACTGAATAACTCCTAAAAGTTCAAGAAAGTTGCTTCTCTTGTTTGAATCATAGTCACTCGTTTTGTTTTTTGATATGGAGATATTGATATGTTTTGTTATATTGAACTTTAAATGTGATTTTTTTTAAACAAGATTTTGAGTTGCCATTACTGTGATTTTTTTTTTTTTAATTTATTGTCGGTAAAAGTATTTTAATTTTTGTGAATGACCCCACACTTCCGAATTCCTGGAGTCGCCACTGGCGAGGATAGGATGTCAACCTTGTTGAAATGCTATTCATTCATTGTAATGACTCGTACACTAGTCCCGAATCTAATCTTGGTGTTTTCTTTTAACAATCATAAAATCTCTTCTTTGCTGTTAAAAAAATATTCTGAATTAGGTATTTCCATAGTGGTGGCTCAGATATATTTTTGATCGGCTGATGGATTAGATATTAGCGTGATGTTGATTTCATTTCCTATTTACATCTTTTTAAGTAAGACAAATTCGTCAAAATGAATGATGTCGTGACTAACTTATTTTCCATGTTTTCAGAGTAAGAGGGAAAAAGGGCAGCGGCGGCGGGGTGATGGTTGATTGTAAGCATATAAAAATTCAGCTAGAATTAACTAGTTCAAAGCTACTTAATTTTTATCAACTTTTTAGCCTACATTTTAAGTAACACTTAATTTGTTAAGTAAAAGGAAATGTGGTTATCAAACCTACTTAATCACTTATTACTTAATTGATTCAGTTTTAAGTGCTGAATCTATGTTATCAAACAAGCCCAAACTTGGCCAATTATCTATATAGACCTTTTTGTGGACAATAAGAAAAAAAAGTTTTGATAAGTCTACATCAGTTTAGAAAGATATGTTTCCATAACAATCTATATTACAACGGAGAGCGGTTTTTATCCCAATCATATTTTTTGTCTCAGTCATCGTATTACATTTTATCCCTCTCTCTGCCAACTCATTCCTCTCCCTCTCTCTCTACCCCTCTTCCTCCACCGGCCCACCACAACCAAAATTTCAAATCACATTCTCTCTCACTACCTCCTCTCCTTCCCCCTCTCTGAAATTCGAAGAACTATAAAAAAATGGGCATGGGCACAGAGGCACGGGCACGTGCGTCAATCGCTCAAGTCATGCCTTCAAGCACGGAACAACATGCACTATCAATACTACAAGGTGAAGCATGATGAGTATGGTGCACCTGCATGAATGCAACCACATCCCTTAAGCCTCGGTTGATACATGTTATAGATTGAGGAAGAGTGGTGGTGAGTGGGGGGTTGAGATTGGTAGTGAGGTGGGATAGAATTGAGCTCAATCTCTGGACTCGATTGAACCCAATCCGCCTATTTTGGGCCTTTTGTTTCCTAGCTTGAGTAATGATTAGTAATTCGGGCCTCACAAAATACAATCAAACAACTGCTATGGGTGTGTCTACCGAACAGATCTTTAAAGAATGGGGACTAACACAACATGGCAGGTTGGAAGAGGCAATAACTTGACATGTTGACGTAGAAAATTGCCCGAAAAATTGCTAAATAGCCCAGCTTATGCTAAACCCAATAATGAAAGCACGTAGCAGAAGGTATGGGGTAAGCTTCTCTTCTGGAACAGAATAGATGGTGACTATAGTACTCACAGGCACAACATGAGCCTAAAGTTTAGTTGATTTACCCACAAAAAAAAAAACAGAAGCCCATAGGCTAGCAACTGCCAGAAAGTTACTATTGTCTGAGAAAAAATAGCAAAAGAAATCATCAGAAACAAGTAACAATTCCGAATCGCAATACATTAGAAACAACCACAAGCGGCATAAACAAGAAATGAACATTTCATCAGCATGAAGATTTACACTAATAAGGCAATATTTGGACCATTCAACAGATGGTAGATGAAAAGTGGCCACATAATCCATACTTCCACAAGCAAGTAATAATCAAACACTACAGAAAAAATAAATAACCAATACCTAGAGAGAGCCTAGATGAGGAGTCGCTACAGAATTCATGTTCCAACAAGCAAGTAAGATACCAGTTCAAAAAAAAAACAAGCAAGAAAGATAAGAATCAGAACACTTCAGACAACATAATTAACCAATAGCTTGAGAAAGAAACAAACAGAATGCTCGAAATACTAAAGAAGTTCAGATATAGACAGTAGAGAAAGAACTACAATCTGAGAAACAAATAAGGACCAAATCAAACACCATGTCACGTTCAATTTAGTCCACTACAAATCTCCACAGGAAGGAGTTTTGTAAAATGAATTCACTGTCCGGCAGCCTGTCGAATTGAGGTATGAAACCATTACTTTCCTTGGAACAACTGTAATGAGACTCATTAACCGAATTTCTAAAGGGACAATGCTCTTTATCGTGGAAACTCACAGGACTGGATTGCATTTTGTTTTGACGATAAGTTAGTACCAAAAAAAATATATGTATATATATACACAACAAATATCCAATAAGGGCTCCCTTACTTTCTACGGTGAGGGACTTTTTTGTTCAGGATCGAATTTCAACGATCCGAACTGTTAGATGTGTTTAAAATGTGTTTTTAAGGTTCAATGCGAGGATTCGTCCAAAAAAAATACCCGGAAGGGCTTGATCCGAGCAGTTTTCGATAAAAATGTATATGTACGTTTTTATCGAAAACTGCTCGGGTCAAGCTCTTCCGGATAATTTGTTTTTATGAATCCTCGCGTTGGACCTTAAAAACATCTTTTAAACACATCTAACGGTTCAGATCGTCGAAATTCGATCCCGAACAAAAAGTCCCTCACCGTAGAAAGTAAGGAAGCCCTTACTATATATATATATACTAGGGATTGCCCGTGCCTAAAGGCACAACGCAACACGTTCTGAATACAATTTAAATGGATTTATCCTTCTTTACTGTTACGTATTTATTTAACCATCTTTACATATGCACTGTTGAAGTAACACGTTCTGACCACAACACATCTGAATTAATAACTTCTCAAAATTTAAGCAATGATCTTGTTCTACCTGTCAAATACAGTCATACACCAAAATCTGTACAAATTCTTCATACCAAAAGGAAGTTGAAATATAGTCAACATGCTGGCAAGCCTTGCCTTTTTTCTACCAAGCTATATGCCAAACCAATTGAGGGCAATGATCGTTTATGAAAAATAAACACAAATTTAAAAAAAAAGGAGGAACATAGGTTTCATCTGTTACGAAAAAGGCAAAATCTAAACCGAGTCTCTTCTAAAGAAGTCTCTATATATGCTTAGTGTGGGCACCTCTATTATTGAGTATCTTCAATTTCTTCATTATTATTTAGAACATTTTTGTATCTGCTTGCATCTTCGTATCTACAGAACCAACCTCCCAATAATTATTGGCCATCGGATTGGAAAAAAAAATCGACCAAATTCAACAAAATACGATAGATTAGGAATGGTAATTGTGATAATAATCATGATTAAATAAGATGTGCAATAAGTGAAAACGAATGGTAGCCATCATTTGGTTCGTTGTTTAGGAAAGCTAAGTTCTAACTGAAATTTTAAAATGAAACAATCCATAAGGGTTCCAAGGTTTGTTTGATTAAAAAGAGAATTTTGACAGGAAATCAAAATAAGAGAAAGTGAAGTAAAAGTAAGCATATAGTTTGTAGATAAGGAATGACGAATGATAAAAAAAAAAAAAAAAATTCACATTGGATATAAATAGAGGTGTTTCATGAGTGTTTGAAATTTCAAAGTTCAAATAGCAAGATAAAGAATGGAGGGGGGAACTTAGTTGGACATATAGTAGATAAAATTTGTGATTTCATTTTTTCTTGGTCAATTAAGTTTTTTCCGTCTTTAAGACTAATTCAAAGAATTAGCAATACAATATGCAGTAATTAAGTTTGTGCTTACCACTAAAATCATAGATGATGTTCTCATGATGCCACATTTTGTTCTTTTTTGGCGTTCCTAAATTTTTCGTTCTTCATCCTGCAAAATTGTGATTGTTTCCTTTTGAAAGAAACAACAAATGAAAATTAGTTAATGTATCCAAAACTCCATAAACATAACTTGAAACCTACGTGAACAAAACATATATAATTGAAAATAATAACACTATCCAATTTCTATTTTAAACATTGATGAGCGAAAACAGTCTTGTAATTCGACCATTACCTACCAAGTCAATGTTCAAAATTGACAAATAAGAAGAAGAAAACAGAAATAATAAGTTCAAAGAAGTGGGATAGGAATAAGTTAGACAAACAACAATGATTTTAAACCTCTAATAATTGATTTGAAGAAAAAGGACTGAAAACACTTACAAAGGGTAATTACTGAAAATTGAAACCGAGAGATGAAATCGGCCAAACTAAGAAAGTGAGAATGGAATGAATTTGGTGAGAGCTTTTTAATCTCCATAAATGTCTTGGTGTTTTCAAAATTTAAAACTCTTGATTGATTTCTTACCTTATCGGATTTTATTGAAATCTTAACCACCTAGTCAACGTAAAAGAAAATGAGAAGGTCACTTTTGTTTTCTTTATTTGCTAATTTTAAATTTTCCCCAACAATTTACTGGTTATTATCCTACATATTAAATTTGGTTTCCCTCATCCCCACAATTCACGCCTTAATCAGTAGGATCAATATACATTGTTTTCCATTGCTTTATATATATATATAAAGCTTCTCCTCCAGACTCCGGGAGTCCGGACCTCTGTGATCCGAGCATTTTTTTGACGATCGAGCCGTCCAATGTGTTCAAAAGGTGTTTTCAAAGGTCCACACTGGAAATCTTCAAAAAAAAATACCGGGAAGGGCTTGATCCAAGCAGTTTTCGCAAAATTGACGGCTCGGATTTTCCAAAAATAATTTACAAAACAAAAAAATTCATTTTTTCCTTATTTCCGGGAGGTCCGGACTAGAAGCTCCATGTGTGTGTGTGTGTGTGTGTGTGTATATATATATCCTTCTAATCCGGGATTCCCGTTTTCGGACCTCCATGATCCAAATATTTTTTTGACGATCCGAGCCGTCCAATGTGTTCAGAAGGTGTTTTCAAGACATTTTTTGCAAAAACTGCTTGGATCAAGCCCTTCCCGGTATTTTTTTTTGAAGATTTCCCGCATGGACCCTTGAAAACACCTTCTGAACACATTGGACGGCTCAGATCTTCCAAAAATAATTTGCAACACAAAAAAAATCAGTTTTTTTCTTATTTTCGGGAGGTTCCATTGGACCTGTGTAAGTTTTATCATTTCTAGGAATGGAATATTGAGAGCTAGAGCTTAGTATCAAGAACCTCTTATTAGGCCATCTGTAGTGGTGTAACTAACACCACAAATTGGTCAGGTGCTAGCACAATTAGCTGACTTTTTGTTTTTTTTGCTCCTAATAGTGTAACTAGTGTGTAGTTAATTTGTGTCAGGTGAGGGAAATTATTATGTCAGGTATCACAGTTCACTCTAGCAGGAGTACGTGACCAAGTGGGACCCAACCTTGGAAAAGCGAAAAACTTTCGGGAGAGGAAGGAAAGAGGAGTGATTGTCTGACAAGGAAGAGAGAGGGAGGGAAAAAGTAAGAGAGAGGAAGGGAGAGGAAGGAAAGAGGAGAGAGAAAAAGGTGGTATTTACACATTTTTTTTATACTTTAACAACATTTTAACAACACATTTTGTCATAACAACACATAAATAGGACCCACTTTTTACACTTTTGTGTCATATAACAACACATTTTTAACTCCACCACTAGAGATGGCCTTAGGGTGGCAAATCCACCTCAGAACCTTGCTCCCGTGCTCTTACCATAAAGGAGCCGACTCCATACTAAGATGGAACCTCTTAAGCATATAGACCAAATACAAAAGGATACCAAGCTAGAGAAAATACGAAGTAATGGTAAAATACAACAACAATTTTAACTCAAATTTGCTCAAGTTTAAAGAATCTTCCCTCCGTTCAGTCGCATCATTCGTGTAGTAGTAACCTTTTTTTTTTTTTTTTTGGATCCGCGTAGTAAGCTTTCAATACGAGGAAATACAATGATTTCCAAGGATTTAAGCCAAAGGTGAAAATCACAAGACTACATATCTTTTGGTTGTTTGGTCAATGGCATATTTAAAGGAATTTAATTTGCAGAATTCCAAAAGTATTGCACATGTGGAGGAAGAATGATAAAGTCATTAACAGGAAATGAGCTTTACAAATCTTTAGAGAGAGAAACTGAACTCTATTGATTTATATTTGTGAATCTTGAATACAGTACAATGCACAATTACAAGAAGAAGAAGACCTATATAAACCGACTTAACAAGCTACAGCTAAACAAGATTTAAGAGCGCATTAACCGCCTAACTAATTTGCTGACGTGGAACCAGTAAGTGGAGCAAGTGGACAAGTGGATGCAGTTACTGTTTCATCCAGTTGAGTAGCATTGGCATCATCTATAGCTAACAGTCATGACATCAATTTGTTTCAATTCCGGACTAGTTAATACATAAGACTACAAACACGAAAAATCCTTTTACTTATCATCATAAATACACGAACCAGGCAGAATGGGATAGCTACCAATTTCATAAAATCACTTCAGACTACCTCCCGACCACAATAAAAAAAAAAAAAGATGGCAAGTAACAAACTGCAGAATCAAAACAGATATAATGGAGCTTACTTTTTGAAATCAAATCATGCAATGAGAATGTAAGCGATGGAAGGTCCACTATTATTCTTGTGGGCTCAACCAATGGATCAATCTGCAAAAATGACCGACACTAAAGTTTACCAATATTAAATGTGACGCATGGACCACATCAGATGCTTTTACTAACTACATATAAATAGTCTGCCCCACATAAACAATGAGGTTGTATTTTATGCTAAGACTGCTCAGAGATTAAAACCAGAGTTAAATCAGACAAAATAAGTTCCTCGTATTCACTCGTCAATTGAATCAGGTTCTGTAAGTGAATCGAAGACCTCGCACTAATGATTACCAGCTTGTGTATGCATTACGGCTCTGAAAGTTCCTCCCCCCAACCGGTGCGCAGGGAAAGAAACAAAAAATATATAAAAAAAAAAGAAACGTTTTGGCCTTGTTTGTTTAGTAGTTTTAGTTTTATTTTTGGAGATAGGGATAATAAGTGGAGAGAGAATAGGGGTAATAAAAATAGGGTAATGATTACAAAACTAAACTAAAACTAAACTATGAAACGAACAGAGCCTTTACCATTTCGTGAAAAACGTCCATTGTTGTTGGATATCATGTGATCACCATTTTCAGGAAATCAAGTCGATAGGTGAGGATTCTGGCGGCGTCTTGGGGAGTTGTTGTGTCAACCTCTGTAGGGTGTTGCATTTAGTGTCAAGATTTAATTATTCGCTTCCGCACTTGGTTAACTTGTTTTGGTAAAAGAAAAACAATTATTGGATTCATTTTATCAATGGTGGATAATTTTATTGTTTGGTTTATGGGATGGTTGTTCCCCATACTTTGGTTGAGACATATTGGTTTGGTTTGGTTAATAATAAAGAATGATCATTTGGTGTTTGTCAACTTTATATTTTTATTTAATTTAGGATTCGGTTCCATAGGTTGACCCTATGGTTCACGGCTTGTTATTCCCCATTTTGGGGTGTGACAGTTACCGCTAAAGGAATTTTAAATAAAATTAGGTACGGGGCCATGTCCTATGCACATATTGTTTGCCCGTTGATCAATGAAGGAAGTTCGTTTTTGTGAGAAGCAAAGGTTTCTATTATAGCAATGAATAATAACCTAATTATAACATGAGAGACAAGGAGAGGGACTTACCGACGTTGGTGGAGTTTGAAGTGTTCAACCGCAAAGTCGCAGCAATGAGCTGGTTTGAGAAGCTGTTGGGATTCAAATCGTTGCTAAAACCTGTTTGTAGAGCACGCAAATTAAAAAATAGAGACGAAAGTTTTAACTTGACAAAGTACAAAAACATATAAATGGTATAAGATAAACGGGAGAGACAAGGATAAGGACTTAACAGCGTCGCTGGAGTTTGAACTTTTCCAACGCGCGAAGTGTCAACAATGAGCTGGTTAGAGTACGCAAATTAAATTTAAAAAATAGCAATTGAATCATTCCACCCAATGGAAATGCTGACCAAGCACACCATCACACAGCCTTAAGATAATTTCTAATTTAAAACAGAAATTAAAATGTAATAAACCGCTGAGGTGATTTCAAAAAAAATACAAGTTTCCTTTTTCTAAAAACCTAATCCAATGAGTTGATAATCTACACCTTCTCGCTCACCATCTTTGAAACATCGACACTTCTAGAGGTCGTCATGTCCACGTATCGGACACAGGGACGCGTATTGGACATGCCAAGTGGCATGTCCCTTAAATTATATTATTTTTTGAAGGGGGACACTCGGGGGACACGGCATGGACACGCGTGTCCCACATATACACTCTCTTTCGCTGTATATTTGTATACATGTATGTATTTACTGGTATATATATTTCCTTTGAGGGTATATATGTTATGTATATGTGTACGAGTATATATACTAGTAATAACAGTGTAGTCGTGTAGATATCTTACATATCAAAAGAAAAGTGTATAATATCTATGTATCGATATTGTTACTGCATGCATATACGATTTATTTATACATATAATTAATTAATTATTTTATTTTTGGCGTGTCCCCCTCCGTATCTGTGTCCATTTTTTAGAATTCACGTGTTTCGTGTCTGTATCTCTCTCAGTGTCCGTATCCGTGTCGGTGTCCGTGCTACATAGCTCACTATTCTTAGCTCAACACCCAACTAACAAAAGGAAAATAGAGGAGAAACAAGAACAAGAAAATTGAACAAAGTGAGAGAGATTGTTACCTAAGACCGTTAATTCCGGTTGCGAGCTTTAGGTCGATCATGTCAACTTTTAGATCCAAAACCTCAAAATTTAAAAGTGATATAAAAGTTAGAACTAGACAAAATAGGAAAAAAAAAAAATAGGGACAATTACCACTAAATAGTTCCTACCGGGTCAACTTTGTTTTGTTTTTTTTTTTTCAAATTGCCTAAACTTAAAGTGCCTAAACCCTGTTAGAATATGTTTTGTCCCACATTGGTTAACTATGACTTGTATTGAGTTTATGCATAATATAAATAAGACTTCTATGTGTTAGGGTTAATTAACACCTTAACACTTCTCTCCTCTCTCTCTCCCAAATAACATGGTATCAGAGCGTAGTCTCGATCCACCATAGTCGCCATTATCAACCACCACAACCCGCCACCCACAACCACCGTCGACCACTCAAACACTGCCTCGTCAGCCTTCACTACTCAACCGACACCCACAAATCAACCAACCCGACCTTCGTCTACCACCAAATACCCAAAATTGAGCCCTAAATCGACCTAATAACCCTAAACCAACATCATCTTCATCGTCTCTCCTCATTCTATCCCATAAATCGACCATACCCATCCTTGAAACCCTAAATCGATCCCTCAATCGACTCTAACCCAGGTCGAAACCTCCTAAATCGACCCTAACCCAGTTCGAACCTCCCTAAATCGACCTTAATCGAGATCAAAAATCACGAACTTGATTACCCAGAGTACAAAAACCCTCCTCTGCTACTCGAAATTGAACATCCAGTGTTCGACTCCTACTTCTGGTACTCCAACCTATCGTATGGTGTTCAAAACACTTCTATGGTGTTCAAAGTTTTCTTCTGACGTCCACTCCAGCTTTGCTTGCATCTTCCTTGTCTGATGTGGGGCTCCACCAGATATTTTACAGCCCTGGTTTGACTCGGTCTGAGTTACTTGGCATCCATACAGGCCCTATATAGCTTCTGATATTTGGGTCTTTCTTCAGTCTACTGTCCGCATGTGGTAAGCCAAGATCCCAGTTTAAATTGCTTTTATGTGCTGTAATGCTCTTTTGTAGATGCTAATTTGTGTTTGGTTGAGTTCGCCAAGTTGATCGATTGTTGATGGCTGCTTCTGCTATCCCGATTATCGTACTAGTATATTGCACTATTGGAGGTGCTTGTGTTGAGCAGTGACAAGTTCAAAATTATTTACTTTGTTTAGTTGTTCGTTGGAGGTTATTTGTTGATTTTGGTGACCATTAAAATGACTACGAGTTCTGCCTCCAGTAGTACTAGTTCTTCTAGTTCTGTCTCTAGTGCTTCTCCTGATGTTTCTCACCATTGGTCTCCTAACATGTTGTCCATCACTGCTATTCGTTTGAATGACAAGAACTATGCTACTTGGGCTAAGTCTGTTGAGACGTATTTTTTGGGCTCGAAACAACATGATTTTCTCACTGCACTTGCAAATTGGAATATTGAGGATGCACAAATTCGTCTTAAGTTGTGGTATATAGTATGGAGCCTGATATTAGTGGTGCACTGATGTTTTTGGATACTGCCAAGCAGGTTTGGCGAAGAACTCAGGAGTTATATTCTAGGGTTAATAATCTACGCAGGACTTTTGATTTATATCAGGAATATTTTTCTTTGGGCCTTGGTGACTCTTCTTTGGAGACATATTATGCTAAGTTCAACCGTGTTTGTGAAGAGCTCAATATTTGTCAGCCTCTGTCTACCGATATTCAGGTTATGCGTCGACAGCGTGAGTCTCTTAATGTGACTCGCTTCTTGAATGGTTTGCCTAAGTCTTATGATCCAATTCGTTCTCAGATGCTAGGAGGTCGGGAGTTACCTTCTCTTAGAGCAACTCCAACACTACCTCTCCTCTCTAAAATGATGACATATTGAGGGAGATTTTGTAATTATGTCCTCTTTTCCTCAAAAAGTTGTACTGTTTGGAGGGATCCATCCACCTTTTTGTCACATCCACTCCCTAAAAAAAATTTCAGCTCGCTCTTAGTGAAGTGTTCAGCCGCCTTCGTCAGGCTTCTATCTCTGATACTGGTTCTGTCTCTTCACTGCCTTCTGATCAGTCTACTTTAGCCGCTTCGGTTACCAGTGGCCCTCCTTCCCGTGGTTTTGGTCGTGGTGGTCGTGAGTCTGGAGGAGGGGCACGTGGTAGTTTTGGTCGTGATTCTAATGGTACAAGTCGTGATTCCGGGCGTACAGGTCAGCAATCAGGGGTTACTGGACGTGGTCGAGGTCGTGTCCCTCGGCATTGTACTTATTGCAAGGGGAATAATCATACAGTTGATCGTTGTTGGATACTTCATGGCCGCCCTTTTGCACATCAGGCTACTGTATCTGAGCATGATGGGGTTTAGTTCACCGGGTCGCCTAGCTTTGCTCCGCGTGTGGTTACTATTTCGGAGGATGAATACCACCGTCTCACATCTATGCAGACATCTCCTATGCCATCTTCCTCCACTGCTACATTTGCTCAGACAGGTTCTTCCTTTGCTGGCCTTGCTTCTCATTCTCCATGGATCATTGATTCTGGTGCTAATGACCATATGACTGGTACTTCCACTATTTTGTCTGGCTCTCGTCCTATTGGCCAGTCTTCTCATGTTACCTTAGCTGATGGCTCCACTTCTCACATAGCTGGTTTGGGTTCCGTTACTTTAAATTCATCATTTTCTTTGGACTCTATTTTTCATGTTCCTCGTTTTCCATATGGTCTGATGTCTGTTAGTAAGCTTACTAAATCCTTAAATTGTTCCATTACATTCTTTCCTGGTTACTGTGTTTTTCAGGATCTCAAGACGGGGGAGGAAGATTGGTGGGGGTACTGAGCTGGGTGGTCTCTATTACTTTACTGATGACGAGCTACCGCCTTCTGTTGCCGCCTTGGTCATCCATCTCTCCAGAATCTTAAACGCTTAGTTCCGTCTTGCAGTCGTGTCAATAATTTACCATGTGAAGTCTGTCAATTTAGTAAGCATCACCGTGTTTCTTTTTCCCCTAGAGTAGAGAGTCGTGTGTCGCGTCCTTTTCATTTAGTTCATTCAGATATTTGGGGTCCTATCCATGTTCCGTCACGCTCAGGGTTTCAGTATTTTGTTATTATTGTGGATGATTATTCCAAACTTACTTATGTTTATCTTATGAAAGCACGATCTGAGTTGTATACCATTTTTAAATCTTATTATCAAGAAATAAAAACTCAGTTTGATGTTCCCATTCAGATTCTTCGTACTGATAATGTTGCAGAATATTTTCGTACAATTTTATCTGTTTTTCTTGATGACCATGGTATTATTCATCAATCTTTTTGTTCTCGCACTACCCAACAGAATGGAGTTGTTGAACGTAAGTTGCGTCATATGTTAGATGTCGCCCGTGCCCTTTTATTTCAGCACCAAGTTCCTAAATCTTTTTGGAGCGATGTTGTTCTTACTGCAGGGTATCTTATTAATCGCATGCCTTCATCGGTCTAAGGGGGTCAAATTCTATATGAAGTTTTGTTCCCTGGTCAATCCCTGCATTCTCTGCCTCTTAAGGTTTTTGGTTGCACATGTTATGTCCATGCTCTTGGTCCTGGGCGAGATAAACTGGATCCTCGATCCATTAAATGTGTATTCGTTGGGTACTCTCGGACCCATAAGGGATATAAGTGTTACTCTCTGTCTCTCCGGCGTGAGTTTGTATGTGCTGATGTCACCTTCAATGAGTCATTGCCTTTTTTCCCATCTTCTACCACAATGGATCCGTCTGAGTATATACTCACATCGGTTCCATCTCCATCTGCCCCTACGCCCCCAATGCAGGTATATACTCATCGGCCGAAAGTTCCATCAGCACCACCTCCGCCCCCGCTCATCTCGTCCGCCTCGTCGCAAGATCCTGAGCCGCTGCCAGATTCAGAGCCACAACCACCATCTTCTCCTGATTCCCTTCATATTGCTCTTCGCAAAGGTACTCGTACTTGCACTTCTCATCCCATTGCTCGTTATGTCTCTTATGCCCACTTATCTCCCTCTCTTCGTGCCTTTTCCACTTCTGTTTCGTCCATTTTTGTTCTTAATACTGTCCATGAAGCTTTATCTATTTCTGAGTGGAGGATGGCTATGGAAGATGAGATGTCTGCCCTTCACCATAATGGCACTTGGGACTATCTCTTCCGTCTAGAAAAACCACTGTTGGGAGTCGTTGGGTGTTCACTGTGAAATACCATCCAGATGGGTCTGTTGAGCGCTACAAAGCTCGTCTTGTTGCTAAGGGTTATACTCAAACGTATGGTGTTGATTATGCTGAGACATTCTCTCTTGTTGCCAAGCATGGGTCTGTTCGTATTCTTCTCTCTCTTGCTGCTAATCTCGGCTGGCCCTTGTTCCAATTAGATGTCAAAAATGGTTTTCTGCACGGTGACCTTCACGAGGAAATCTACATGGAGCAATCACCAGGGTTTGTCGCTCAGGGGGAGCGTAATCGGGTATGTCGCCTCTGTAAAGCATTGTATGGCCTTAAGCAATCTCCTAGAGCTTGGTTTGGTAATTTTAGGGATGTTGTTTTGAGGTTTGGCATGCATCGTAGTGAGTCGGATCATTCTGTTTTTTCTCACATCGGCGAAGGGAAAAGTATTGTTGATTGTCTATGTGGATGACATTATTATAACTGGTGATGATCAGAAAGGTATCGATGAGTTGAAAACCTTCCTACAGCAGCAGTTTTATACCAAGGATTTGGGAAAATTACGATATTTCCTAGGCGTTGAGGTGGCACGCTCTAAAGATGGTATTAGCTTCTCTCAGAGAAAGTATGTGTTAGCTATTTTGCAAGAGACTGGACTATTGGGAAGTAAACCTGTTGAGACTCCCATGGATCCTAACGTGAAACTATGTGTTGATCAGGGGGAGTTACTCGCTAATCCAGATCAATATCGCCGCTTGGTTGGTAAGTTTAACTATGTTACCATCACACGTCCTGATATTTCCTTCGCAGTTAGTGTGGTGAGTCAGTTTATGTCTGCACCTCGTCTTCCACATTGGGAAGCAATTCTTAGAATTCTGAAGTATCTTAAGGCTCATCCAGGGCGTGGTCTGTTTTATCGAGCAAGTGGACACTTGCATGTTGAGGCATTCACGGATTCTGATTGGGCAGGGTCTCCATCTGATAGGGTCTCCATCTGACAGACTGTTGTTGCTCGATCTAGTGCAGAAGCCGAATACCGAGCCATGGCTCATACTACATGTGTGATTGTGTGGGTGCGCTCTTTCCTTGAGGAGATAGGATTCAATGTGCAGTTGCCTATGAATCTATTTTGTGATAATCAAGCAGCAATCCACATTGCATCTAATCCAGTTTTTCACGAGCGGACTAAGCATATTGAAGTCGATTGTCATTTGGTTCGCGAAAAGCTGACAGTTGGTGTGATTGCTACTCCCTTTGTGTCTACCGGCGCTCAGTTAGCTGATATGTTTACTAAACCATTATTTAAGCCACGGTTAGAATCATTGTGTAACAAGCTGGGACTTATTGATACTTATTCTCCAGCTTGAGGGGGGAGTGTTAGAATATGTTTTGTCACATTGGTTAACTATGACTTGTATTGAGTTTATGCATAATATAAATAAGACTTCTATGTGTTAGGGTTAATTAACACCTTAACACTTCTCTCCTCTTTCTCTCTCCCAAATAACAAACCCTAAATCCTATACCCAAAGTGCATAAACCCTAAAACCAAATGAAAGCGCCTAAACATCAAAAACCCTATGAAAATTCCTAAACTTCTAAAACCCTTTGACCGTATGATACCCTTAGTGCCTAATCCCTCAAAAAGCGTTGACCTAAGTATAATGCGAGTGGTTTTACCTGTCTTAAAAAAAAAAAAAAAAAAACAAAACTTGACATAGTGGGAATTAAGTTCCAACTCCTTACTCCTAGTGGTAAGGTAATATATTCCTAAAAAATATATATATATAGGGCATAAGAAAAAAAATGAGAGACAAGGAGAGGGACTACCGACGTTGCTGGAGTTTGAAGTGTTCAACCGCGAAGTCGCAACAATGTGCTGGTTTGAGAAGCTGCTGGGATTCAAATCGTTGCTAAAACCTGTTTGTAGAGCACGCAAATTAAAAAATAGAGACGAAAGTTAAAACTTGACAAAGTACAAAAATCAGATTGTGAGGAGATCAGATTGTGGAACGGTGGTACTTGCAGATTTTCGCTGGAAGGATGAGGAGGTGAAAGCGGAAGGTGAGAGGCAAATTCTCTACCGACGGCAGTACAAGGAAGGCTGAAGTTATGGGTTCCAGAGTAGAGGTGGACTTTCATCAGCGTATCTCTTTCCAAATGACAGTCCTGCTGCCCAAACTGCCTGCACATTAACACAAGGAAGAAAGTGGCGGACGAAACCCAGCTTTCTCCCTTAAAATGTATAGGTATAGAAATGCCATCTACAAAACAAAATACACATTTGAGGCTTTACAAGTCTAACTTAAGAGAATGGGCTTTTTTTAGAACCTTTGGTAACTAATGGCATTATTGGATTGGAGAATTATAACATACGATTATGATCTTTCTATACATAACGGTATGATGCCACTCCTGCTGCTCAACTTTTCCTCCCTCAATGCTTAACTAGATAGAAGGACAGAGTTGGGTAATTGTTTATAGTTGTTTAGTCCATTGCTTGATTTTTTGTACCGAAACTTACAGATAACTAAGGCTTGGTTTTCCATTTGCTAAAATGGAAATCTCATAAAATCAAGTGGATGATTTTAGCAAATGAGAAAACCAAGCGCTAAAATCAACCAATTTTCATTTGCTAAAATGGGTTGATTTTAGCAAATCATTTCCTCATTTGCTAAAATTACCCACTTGATTTTATGGGTTTCCCATTTTAGCAAATGGAAAACCAGGCCTCTTTAATCAAAAAGATCATCAAATACAAATCTACTTGTAATCTATAAACTAACTTCATAACTTGATTCCGTCAATGAATGCAGGAGAGAGAAATGCTTTGGTTCTCGATTTATAGAAAACCAATGCTATATATCTCCCTTTTGGTTTATCTGATGTATCATCTTACTAAACCAAACAAGAACACTTCTTATTGGAGTAGGAGAAAGGATCAAGGTCATTCATAGATTTCACACCTCCACTCACACAAATACACAAAAAGGACTGGGGAGTGGTTAGAGAGATTAATCTGGTTCATCCGGACACTCCTCATTACCAGAAACAAAAATATTAATACATAATTCCGGGCACTACTGTGTCTACTGTGGCAAACACCTGCGTGTGCTTGTGCACCAATGACTCAATGACGTATTGGTTCATGCGGAAACTTTATATTCAACAACTTAAGGACAATCAGCAACGAGTTGAAAGGTCCCAAATATTATTAAGTGATCTCTCCATCTATAACCAAGTAACGTGGAACAACTACTCTAACAGTTCAGTGGTTGGAACTCAAATGATGAATATATGTTTCTTACAAGGATCAATCACTCTATACGTTGAATTTGCTTTGAATATTTAACTCAATCAACAAATCTCAAAAGTAAAATATATAAAAACAACAGAACTACCCATACCATCAAGATTGAGTGTTGTCCTCAGCATGTGGGTTGAAGTGAATTTCATCACTTGTCTGTTGCATAGCCTCATATGCAACAGCACTCTCCATGTGATCTCTTGCTCAATCCTAGCAGTAATGTGAATGAGCCAACCCAATTTTGGTTCTTCCCACATCGTCTTGTCCTGCAAAAGTGCATTCTCCATAGTATTGTATGATGAAAAGGCCTAATTTAACTGACATATTTTGTTCATAACCACCAACGAATCACCGGGTGATTCAACGGACTCGTCAGCAGTTCTTGCAACAGCACATAGATTCGGTTCTCCACTTCCATAAATTCCAGAAAGCTCTCCATTGAACTTAAAGGCCAAGATTTAGCACCCATCTTCCTACACATTCAAGAACATAGAGAACAAAACCCCTGCAATATAGAGGTGGTGGGAAATGTAGAAGTCAGTAAAATACATCCATAGAACTTATGATTTGCCACCCCCTCCATCAGTATAAAATTACTTAACCAGGAATTCAAGAACTGTCAAATGTGTTTATGCAACTGATCATGCAAACTAAGTACTCCAGGACATTTCATGGAACTATAATATTGTGCTTTGCTTTTTTCATCTCCCACCTTTATACTGCCTTTATCTATTTTCTTTTAATCTTTCCAGATTCAACTCAATTTTTACACCACTAGGCGCACGAGTTTTATGCCAGTGTTTTTGAGACCCATTCTTTGATTTCAAAGTTTAGGTTCGGATTATAATGGCAAGGAGCATACTATCTACACATTTGATTCCAATTCTTTGCCTAGAAACTCGTGGAAAGTCATTTGATCAGTCCTTTCAGTCATTCTTCTTCAGCAATACGTTTGGCAAGTTCTTCAGCATCTTCTATGGCAATAATTGGAGACGCAAACAAAGGTCATTCGGTGGAGAATGTATCTTTGATTGCAAAGTCAGATACATCATGAATCATGGATATGCTCTGGGAACTATACAACCTCTTTGTAATGAGTTGATTTAACCTATTGAGACCTGCATAAAGAGAGTTATGAGGTGTGCATAATAGATTATTATAGAAGCTAACAAAGGGGTACCTTTGTTAAGTTGTGGGTGTAATTGTGTAATTAGATTGTATTTGTCTACTTTTGCAATTAAGTTAGTAGTTTAGGTTCATAGTGTAATTTATCTCTTGTACTCTTGTATAAGTACTACGTAATGAGAACAGAACCCTAATTTTTACCTCTTAACAAATTGTCTAAAACTTACATGGTATCAAAGCTCAAGATCTGAGCGTTACCCTGTAGCGTGTGAGTTTTCTCCACCGTGATTGAGTTTTCTCCATCACCATCGTTATTCATCATCTCTTTACAGTCGTTACTCTGAAACCCAAACACAAGAGAGAGGAAAAAACCCACCTATTCATCTCGTTTTTGGCCGACAACTTTTCCTGTGGTATCCTGGTATCATTGTCGACCATCACCGTCAACAATCATCGTCAACCACCACCATCATCATCAACACGACCATCATCGTCGATCACTGCCGACCGCTTCTCAAAGATAGACGACCCTATTTCAAGCACTGTTTCTACTCGATAAAACTGTTTTTTCTTCGTCTAGCCTTCGCCAACCTCTAGCAACTCCTGTACAACCTCCGGCGACGCTGTACGTTCTTCGGTGAGTTATCCTTTTGGTCCCTGTGACCCCCTCTCTGTGCTCGAGATCGACTGGGGGCTGACTGGGTCTCCTCGGTTTGTCAGTTACAGTACTCTGTATCGATTGGGTTATCTTCGTTGGCTTTAAAGCACTGGATATTGACTGGGCTCTCTCTGTCTTCGATAAAACCATCTGGGTAACATCCAAATTTACTGTTTTACAGCTGTTGAGTTGTTTCCAGCATTATTTATCATTTTTTAGTTTGTTTTTGACATGGTTGAGACTGAGACTTCTGGTGTTAAGGATATGTCAGGCCAATTTGAAAGGAAATTAGACAATGTTCCTCTGGATATTTGTCCCATTAAGTTGGATGGTACAAATTATTTGCTTTGGTCTCGCACCTTCACTTTGGCTATTGAAGCCAAAGAGATGTCAGAATTCATAGAGGGTCCTGTCACTCAACTTACAGAGGTTGTTGCTTTTAAGAAATTTAAGTCTCAAAGATCTTTGGTCATGACCTGGTTGTTTAACTCTATGAAAGCTGAAATTCGTCATAACTTTCTGCTCCTTGACACTCCACACAAGATTTGGACTACTGCAGCTCAAACCTATTCTCAGCAGGGTAATGATGCACAGTGTTTTGAGTTGAGGAAGCGACTCCGTAATTTAGATCAACACCATCGGTCTGTAGCTGAGTATTTTGCGGAGCTGATTTTTATCAGGGATTTCAGGCTGTTTGTACTGAGGATGCTACTAATTGGTTGAAGAGGTTAGAGAAAGAGCGTATTTATGATTTTCTTGTTGGCCTTGACATGGAGTACGATCCAATTAGAGTGCAGGTGTTGGGTAGTGTTCCGTTTCCGTCTCTGGGTGAAGCTTATGCTATTGTTCAGCAGGAGGAGAGTAGGAGGGGAGCATGCTCCTATTTCTGATCGTTCTGCCTTGGTTGCCAGTCCTCAGGGTCAGTTTGGTTCTAGTAGAGGGTTTACTCCTACTTCACAGAGTGGTAAGTCACAGTCTGGTGCTAGCAGTGGGTCTACTGATCGTGAGTCACTTTAGTGTGAGTCACTTCAGTGTGAGTCACTTCAGTGTGATCGTGAGTCACTTCAGTGTGATCATTGCCAAAACACCGGTCATACTAGGGATTTTTGTTGGAAGTTACATGGCCGGCCCCCTCATGGGCGAGGGGGTGGACGCGGTGGTCGTGGTCGTGGTACAATACGTTCTCAGGCGCAGGCTCATGTCTCTGAATCTGTGGTTGCTACCTCATCTGATTCTGGATTTAGTATTGGGGCTCAGGTGACTTCAGATCATACTGGTGGTTTTCTCAGGGGGAGATGCAAGCTCTTAGGCGCCTTATGGCTCGGGCTGATTCTTCATCTACCACAGCTTCCTCTTCCACAGCAGCTCCCACTTCATCCTATTTTGCTCACACAGGTATCTCATCAAATGCGTTCACTGCCTCTTCTGCTATCCCTTGGATTATAGATTTTGGTGCTTCAGATCATATGACAGGTTGTTCCTCTGTATTTGATTCTTACTCTACTTGTTCGGGTAAGGATAAGGTCAGAATAGCAGACGGGTCGTTCTCTGCTATCACAGGAAAAGGTTCCATTCACTATTCTCCCTCTATTTCTCTTTCTTCAGTTCTACATATTCCAAATTTTGCCACTAATCTTCTGTCTGTTAGTAGTCTCACTCGTTCTGCAAACTGTTCTGTGACATTTTTTCCTACTCATTGTGTTTTTCAGGAACTGGGCACGAGGAAAGTGATTGGCAGTGGTAGAGCACATGGTGGCCTCTATTTCTTGAAATCTACACCTCAACCATCTTTGTCATGTGGTCTAGCTCTACAAGCAGATACGAGTTCAGCTTTTTTATGTTACATCAGTGGCACCGTAGATTGGGTCATCCCTCCTTTGGGATTTTAGAAAAACTTTTCCCTAGTTTAGTTAAACATTGTTCTAGGAGTCAGTTTTTTTGTGAAGCCTGTGAGCTTGGTAAAACATAAACGTTCTTTCTATGCACCTATTAATAGGAGTGATTCTCCGTTTATGGTTATTCATTCTGATGTTTGGGGTCCTTCCCCTGTTCCATCTCTTAAAGGTTTTCGGTGGTTTGTCACTTTTATTGACTGTTATTCTTGTGCTACTTGGGTGTAGTTACTTAAGTCGAAAAGTGAAGTGTTTTCTTGTTTTAAATCTTTTCATTCACTGGTTCGCACTCAGTTTGATATGAGTATTAAAATTCTTAGGAGTGATAATGGCACTGAGTATATAGATAAGAGTTTTCGGGCCTTTTTTAGATGAAAATGGTATTCTTTTTCAGACGACTTGTGTTGACCACAACAAAATGGAGTTGCTGAACGCAAAAATCGTCATCTAGCTGACGTAGCTCGCTCTCTATTATTCACCATGCATGTTCCTAAATATTTGTGGGGGCGAAGCCATTTTGACTGCAGCATATCTTATTAACCGCATGCCATCCAGTGTTCTTAACTTAAAACTCCCATTGAGTGTCTTCCTAGCGTTTTTCGTGCCACAACTCTTTTTCCCCACGTGTTTTTGGTTGTGTGTGTTTTGTTCATGCTCCTCATCCCTCAGGTGGCAAGCTAGGTCCTAAAGCCCATAAATGTGTTTTCATTGGATACTCTCCTACTCAGAAGGGCTACAAATGTTATGATCCTCATTCTAGGAAATTTTTTGTGTCTATGGATGTTTCTTTTTGGGAAACAGTCTTTTTTTTCTCCCTCCACTTCATCTCTTCAGGGGGAGCATAGGCAGGAGGAAGAGAACATGTTTTATGGTGGGGGAGCAACTACTGTATAATCATGGGGAGGGGGAGAAAGAAAAGTCTAGAGAGGAACAAATATCTGCCGAAAGAGCAACTCATGACATAGGTGGTGATGATGAGGAATATATACACCGGCTGCAAAGGTCTAACCTCAAGACCTACAGCAGAAAACATGGGAAGTCCTCGTGTGATACCACCTTGTCAACCACAATCTCCTGCTCCAGTTCCAGATTCCTCAGCTGACTCATCTGGTAATGACTCTTCTCTCATTGAACCTCCTCCTGATAATTCTGATAATCTTCCTATTGCTCTTCGGAAAGGTGTTAGATCATGTACTCAACATCCCATCTCCCAGTTTGTCTCTTATGATCGTTTATCTCCTTCATACCATGCCTTTGTTTCGTCTCTTTCTTCTATATCTATTCCACAGAATTGGCAGGATGCATTCATGATACCTAAGTGGAAAGGAGCTATGGTAGAGGAGATGACAGATTTGAAAAAGAATGGCACTTGGGACCTAGTATCACTTCCGGAAGGGAAGAAACCAGTGGGATGTAAATGGATTTTTACTGTTAAGCAAAATGTTGATGGTACAGTTGAGCGATACAAGGCGAGACTTGTTGCCTAGGGTTTCACTCAAACATATGGCATTGACTACGAGGAGACATTTGCGCCAGTAGCAAAGATGAACTCTGTGCGAGCTCTACTCTCGTGTGCTGCCAATTTGAATTGGCCTCTCCAACAGTTTGACGTGAAGAATGCATTCCTCCATGGTGAGTTAGAGGAGGAGGTGTATATGGCTATCCCACCTGATTTTTCTTCATCTCAGACTGAGGGAAAGGTGTGTAGTCTAAAAGGCTCTTTATGGGTTGAAGCAGTCACCTAGAGCCTGGTTTGGCAGATTTTCGAAGGCTATGTTGAGATTTGGATACAAACACAAGTCATGCAGATCATACTATGTTCATCAAGAAAGGTATTGGTAAGATTGTTGTCCTTATTGTTTATGTTGATGATATAATAATGACAGGCAATGATGTGGATGAGATCCTTAATCTCAAGTCTAGTCTGGCTCAAGAGTTTGAGATTAAGGATTTAGGATCATTGCGATACTTTCTTGGAATGGAGGTGGCAAGGTCTGATAGAGGGATTTTTATCTCCCAACGGAAGTGTATATACTTGATTTATTGGAAGAAACAGGTATGTTGGGTTGTAGACCTGCAGATTCTCCTATTGAGGCAAATCATCAGCTTAGTGGAGACTCAGGGGAGCGCACGGATAAGGAGAGATATCAGCGACTGGTTGGTCGACTAATATACTTAGCCCACACGAGACCGGATGTCACTTATGCAGTGGGCGTTGTTAGTCAGTTTATGCATGATCCTCGTAGGATGCAGTTTATCGTATTTTGAGGTATCTCAAATCAGCTCCAGGAAAAGGAATTCTATTCTCTAATCACGGTCACCTGCGATTGGAGGCATTTACTAATGCTGATTGGGTTGGTTCTGTGGATGATAGACGCTCTACTTCTGGCTATTGCACTTTTCTTGGGGGGAATTTGGTTACTTGGCGAAGTAAGAAGCAATCAGTAGTTGTCAGGTCAAGCGCGGAAGCAGAGTATAGAGCTATGGCTCATGGTGTTTGTGAGCTCGTGGCTCCAAACTTTGTTACATGATTTGAGAATTTTTGATAATGGTCCTATGAAACTCTACTGCGATAACAAAGCTGCCATAAACATTGCCCACAATCCTGTTCAACATGACAGAACGAAGCATATAGAGGTTGACAGGCACTTCATTAAGGAGAAGTTGAGCGAGGGGTTGATATGTATGCCTTTTGTGCGATCTGAGAATCAATTAGCTGATATTTTCACAAAAAGGGCTTGGCAGCAAGAGTTTCCACCCCATTGTGTTCAAGTTGGGCTTGATTGATATCTTCGCACCAACTTGAGGGGGAGTGTTAAGTTGTGGGTGTAATTGTGTTATTAGATTGTATTTGTCTACTTTTGATATCTTCGCACCAACTTGAGGGGGAGTGTTAGTTTAGGTTCATAGTGTAATTTATCTCTTGTACTCTTGTATAAGTACTACGTAATGAGAACAAAACCCTAATTTTTACCTCTTAACAAATTGTCTAAAACTTACACCCTTTATTACTTCTAAGTCTTGTGTAGACTAGACTTGTGATTTTACTTCTATTTCTGTTATTGCTAACAAATTTGAAGAAGAAGGATGTGCATTGGTCCCCTAATTTAAGCCATTGGATACAGAACTTCGTCTAGCCAAGCTTCCTCAGCCGAGTCAGCCCTAGACAGAGTGAGAAACTGCTTGTCCTCTTTTTCTTTAGAATGAATGGATGGATTAGTGGGATTGGCTCCCAACTCCTTCTGAAGCATTATAGACTATATTAGAAATTGCACTATATTCTTTGGAATTCAATTTTTTAAATTCAGCTTGAAGAAGTTTCAGTTTCTCACTAACACAGAACATAGGATTCCCAAGAATGATTTTCCTCCAAAATTTTTGGACTGTGGGGAGGAACAAAGGATGGTCTGCTAAGAAGTCAAAAAATCTGAAATGTTTTAAGGCTGGCTTAGAGGCTGGAGTGAGAAAGATTACAGCAGGAGAATGGTCGGAGATCCCTGGGGTAGGGAAAAAGGCCGAGGAGCTAGTGTGAGCCTTAATCCAGTTCTCATTAACTAATACTCTATCAATTTGGTAGAGATATGGTTGGGAGCCTCCTGCCTATTTGACAAAGTCTAGTAGCACCAAGAATACCGTAAGTCATCTAGTTCAACTGACTACAAACAATTGTTGAACTCATCCATATAATGAGGCCACTGAACCAGTACCTGCCTTTTCACAAGGAAATCTCATAGCATTGAAGTCACCTAGTACCACCCATGGAGTAGAGCTAATGTTCAAGATACTACTCCAAAGCTCTTGCCTTTCAACAGTCATTAGACCCATACTAGGTGAGTTCCTCCGTGCTTCGCACAGCTGATGTAACCCGTTGGCAAATAGCCTTTTATCTGAGATAAAATACCATTCAACGCAACAAATCTTAAATCTTAAAGTAATAAATAGCAAGGGTTATAATATACATATGGGAGGGTTAAAAAAAAGTAATGCAATTTAATTGCAAGTTAAATACTGCAGTAACATCCTCCACAGTTGTTGAACAACAACTCAGTTAGCCACCATAGCAAGGAAGGATGACATCCAATAGTAAACCCTCTCTCTCGTTATCTGCGTCGAAAATCACAACAGATAGCTGGAAGGTTGGAGAGATTGCAACCAAGATGTAGTTAAGGTAATCTAATTCAAGATTAGCCACAAATTCATTGAAAATTTATCTACATGGGGGTCGAGGTTCTGGAGCGTAACAATCGACACATGGTTTGACATCTTAATGGTGATTTGCTGGAAATGGAGGCCACGAAGTACAGGCCTAAGGCGTTCTTCAAATTCATGTGATAGGAAAATGAAAGTTTTTAACTTTTAAATAAGAGCGTGGAGGTACAAAAATATATGGGTTGAGTGTCTTAATCATACCTTCACAAGCTTCATACCCGGAACATACAATCATCCAAATTTCATAACACTCAACTGGTACTCAACAATGGAGGATAGAACGGAAGTGCGCGATTTATCTAGCGAGAAAGAAATTAACAATCCAATTAGAAAAATATGCTAACAACGAAATGCGAGTATGATCTAAGAAAAAGTACTAATGGATTGTTGTTAGCCAATTCGAAGGAAAATATTGGCTAACAACTGGTCAAGGATTTTGTTTTCTATAGATCGGAACTTACCTACGGTGAACAAAATTCAGCTAACGGCTAAAATAATGAAACTAACATAATTTTTACACTTTTTTTTTTTTGGATGACGGCGACGTAATTTGTACAGGTGACCATATTCACTACTCACCTAAATAATAGGAAAGAATCCCATGACCGTGAAGGCACAAAATCTATTTTTTTTTAAACCTTCCTTTGCTGGGCTAATATCCTCTCATCTGATTACCAGAGAAAAGCCCTGATTTGCTTATCGTCTCCTTGCACTGTTAGAGCTTTACATCTCTTTGTCACAGCTGCCCAGGAAAATCAAAATTAAACCAAATGCTATAATTGAACCTCTGTCACATCCCAATTTTATCGGATGTCCCTGAATTCAGTAAGCTTGGAAACAAAACCAAATCATAACATTTGGGGCCAAATGTAGGCCCCAAATCTTACATTTGGCCTAAATTTGAGTCAAATTTAGAGCAAAAACTCAATATGGGTAGGACCATCTCCAATGCCAAAACATATTTCTTACCCAAATTTTTTTATGTACAACCATCACTTTTCACCATTATCAAGGACATTAGCACATCATACAACAGATGCTTTAAAAATTCATATAAAAAATCGCAGATTCATAGAGTACCTAAAAGTACATCAAAAAACAACACCGTGATCTCTTTCTCCGCTTAGCCTACTGAAAGTAGAAAATCAAAACAAAATTCAGTTGGTGCATACGATGACAAATTAGAGCGAACGCTAGCATCCAAAAGTCTGCAGATACAGGCTCGTACGCCTAGAGACCATCTAAAAGTCAGGTCAGACAGTTTCTAGGTATTTGGTTCCTTAAACAGCCAATACTAAGCAACTTTAGTATGACCCATATATCAAAACCAAATCAAGAAGAAAGAGAGAAGCACACAAAATCTTACACTAAACTGCTATAACAATATAGTTCTCTAACTGGATAGTAAGAGTTGTACGGCTCGAGAAGAGATTTCTCTTGTATTTATTTGGCTAAGACCTTAGAGCATCACTAGTGGTATACTCAAACACAAAAATACTCAAAGATGAGTATTTTGATACACAAAAGAGACTCACAATGGTATTTGGATAAATACTCAAAGTTAACAACATTTGTTGCAAATACTCAACTTTTGGCATTTGGATACTCAAAACTACCAATCTTTCTCAATAACCAAATTTTGGGGACCACACCATATCAAAAGTAACAACATTCTCTCTCCATTTTCCAAATACTTAATTCAAAACTCAATTTTTTGGCACTTTCTCTCAAAAATTGAAATTATCAATTTTTAATCTTTACCAAAATATGTTCAAGATTGATCTCATTTTAAACGTATTGTGAATATCTTTTAAATGGTACTAATATTATAAAAAATATATGTACAAATTTAAAGTTGTGCCCATTTTATGAATAAAAATAGAGTGAATAGTATTTTTTTCAATTATGGACACAAATGAACCATTGTAGAAGGGTAGATACTCAAACTTATAAACCCATTAAATGAATACTCAAAATGTGATGTAGCAATATTTGAGTATCCATATTTGAGTATCCATATTTGAGTATACCACTAGTGATGCTCTTACTGATAGTACTTTAACGTTGCCATGCCCAACCAAGGACTCTGTCTTATGATATTGAAGCAATAAAGGATGTCATTAACAGTACTTTTCCAAACAATACTTTACACAAGCTACAAGGCAGACGCACAAAGTGCAGTTACACTTCTGCTTCACCTTAGAAAACCACAATAGTCAATGTTTGTTGCACTCGCCATTCACCAATAGAAAACACAAACGAGCGAGAAGAAGCATTACCTTCAGATAGTCGAACAAAATAAGGCTTGCACAAGGACATGGCATCTAAAACTTGGATCTTTCAACTAGGGACACAAACAAAAGCAAAAGAAAAATTAGCAGATTCTAGAATCACATCTTAAAACAACTTAAACCTATTCTAAAAGATCTTCGGAACTCTGCGAACTGCCTTACCTCCAGACCCTTCAGTTTACTGCTCGTTAGTTGGATAATGCTGAAGGCGGCTGCCTCATCCTTGAGATTATTGGCATTACCTTCTTCATCACTTGAAGGCTGACCTTTGAAGGTATTCAACAACACCTACAGATCCCAATTAATGTTCAACATCAAAAATTTTGCATAACTTAGTATAAAACTACACTTCGAAGGTATTCAACACAACCGACAGATTCCAATGTCCAACATCAAAAATTTTGAACAACTTAGTACGAAACTGCACAAGATAGCGGACAATCGCGAGCTGAAACTCTCACCAAAAACAAATGCCTTAATGTTTTTTAGTTTGCTTTGGACCAACAAAAACAAAACTCAAAATCTTCCTGATGCATATCACCCAAAACGATGGAAATCCTAAACTCAAACACTATTTACAGAGAATCCAGTGCATGCATTGGACGCGTAGCATGCCCGTTGATTTTCAAGTGACGAGAACTTAGTGGATACACGCAGATTATATAATTTGCATTCATAAATACACAAAGTTTTTAGCACGGAAGCATATGAGCTATGCACATGCATGTATTAGGAGCATGTTTGAGTAGTTGACTTTAACACTTACATTATCAAAGGAACTGCTTCAGATAACATGAGAGGATGAACTACATAATGTAACCAAGCTAGAACATCTGAATAAGAAAGAGGCAATTTCTCCTTTCTAATATCAGAGGAAGGAGTTAGAGGATTAGTCTTTCTTTGTTTTTTTAAGTGCCTTTGTCATCAATGGAATTCTTGACCCCACCTTCTGTGCACCTATTTTTATATCTATCATCGGCTAAATTATTTTTCTTGCCTGTCAGCAAAACAAAAAGCTAAAAATATAGTTGAAACAACTACAACTGCGTAAACCGTGACAGTCATGTTCATCCCATACACATTCAGGTCTAGTGGATTTTAATGGGATGGAATTTACAAACCTCAATGCATGACATTGCTGCTTCTCGCACACCGTGATTAGAATCAATCAACAGCTGCAGAACCTGATAAACCAAAAATGAAAAAAAGTGAGTTTGTAGTTCTCTTTTCATGCTGAATAAGTCAACAGCTGCAGAATCTGATAAACCAAAAATGAAAAAAAGTGAGTTTGTAGTTCTCTTTTCATGCTGAATAAGTCAACAGCTGCAGAATCTGATAAACCAAAAATGAAAAAAAGTGAGTTTGTAGTTCTCTTTTCATGCTGATAAGTCAAATAACTAAACGTCAAAAGTGCCTGTTCACAGTAAAAGGTAATAAAAGACCATACTGGAGGAAGAACAGCACGTTGAAGAGGGAGCTCAGTGGATGCGAAACGACCAATTGCTGATGTGACGGTTTGTGCATACTCTTCCCCCCACTCTCCAGCTTCTGCGAGTCCAAGCATGTCCCTGCTCTCTTGACAATGATGGTTGTTGAAGAAACCTGCCACAAAGAACCGCAAATTACAGTTATAGTCTGTTTTCCCATCTCTTCCACACATGTCAACAAACACCTACACAAGTCTAATTTAGCATCATAGTATAATGTGAGCAATCCACCACCCAAATGGGGAAGAAAACCCTGAAATTTAGAGTTCTTTCTTATGATAGTCTTGACTAATAGCAAGTAATTCGTGAAATCATAACCATTATTTCCTAGTTCCTACTTCTAAAAAGGGAAGGGGGTAAATATAGTTGGTTCATGTTAGTCTCCAATGTAAATAAGACAAATAAAGATTGCTGCACCCTCTCACCTACCCCTGTTGTTGTAATCCTCTCCTGTTCTCCCCTAAAAAGGGAAGGGGGTAAATAAAGATTGCTGCACCCTCTCACCTACCCCTGTTCTTGACACTGCACATTCTAGTTTGTTATTTTATAAAAAAACAAAAATCCCTCTAGTTCAGGAAATTGCTAAATTACCTTCAGAATTGAGTGACAAGGCGCAGGACAGAGCTCTGAATCAAAGATGGATCAGGTCGGTGGCCTAACACGAAAGCTTTCTATAAGTGGTGCCATCTTCTTTTGAAGATCCAAAGCTTCCCTACACATAAATCTAAAGCTCTGTCGCATTTGATTCCGATATTATGAGTTCAATGAATACAGAAATCTTTCAATCTCTATAAACTAAACCTAACTAATTTTAAATTTTCACCAACCACTGAAATCTAATCTCACAAACCACATTCGCACTTCCGACAAGAAAGAGAAGGACAACAAAAATTAAAGGAAAATAGCATACCTCAGAATCACAGCAACCCGCACAGCGTCGTTCGTGAAGAGTGAAATTGGAAGAGGAACAGAAAAGAAAAAATCCAAATGGATGAGCAACACAATAGAGTTATAGAGATCAAGTCAGAGAAGGAATTGCATATATGTTTGAGCTCACAAGATATGAAAACTTTTGTATCAGAACCCACCATCCGAAATAAATCAGTCCAACCATGATCCAAATGGAAGCCAAAATGACACAGAAAGAGAACGGTAGAGTGGTAGAGAGGAGAAACATACCAGTACCAATAGAGAGAGAAGCCGACCACAGGAGTATTGATCTTGAGATTATCTGCCAAAAATGAAATACAAATCAGTCCAACCGTGATATAGATCCAAACCAAAACGCTAGAGAGAGAGAGAAGGCGGACACGGGAGTATTGATCTGGGCAAGAGGAAAACAACCTAGGGCTTTTTCTCTCTGCTTATGGGCGCCGAAAGTAAATATGAGAGAGAGAGAGAGAGAGAGAGAGAAGAGAGAGAGAGAGAGAGAGAGAGAGAGACGAACAGAGACATGGACGAAGATTTTTGCTGTTTTCTCAGTTTATTGAAACTAGATTTACTGTTCATGACGAATGTTTTTTTATACTAGTTGTAGCCAACGTGCCACGTCACCGTGTGCTCAGTCAGTGGCTAAAGAGTGCTAAGCGATGAGAGCTGAATTACTGCTTCCAAAACTCCACTATCAATCACACATCCAAGATATTTACACTAATAACCTATATGCATGAGGCTCTTCAGAAAAAAAAAGAAAAACAAACCCTGTAAGAGCATTCCATTCTTTTACAGAAAGAAGACAGCAAACTATCCAGTAAAACTAAAGGCCAATGAACCACAAATACACGCACAAAGTTATAGTCAGACTCACTACTTTCAACTCTCATGTCATTCTTGCACAGGCAATCAAAGAAGAAAAGGTACAAAAAGAGTAAAGACGCATTGAAGACACAGAATTAGTGCTTCAAAGGAAGGCTTTTGATATCATTTCTGTGTGTGGAAACATTGAAGCATTCAAAATATTGTTCTGGATACAAAGGTAGGTTATACTCCCTCCGTCCAAAGGTAGGTTATACTAATATATACCAAGCCATTTAGCTTGTCAACAAGCAAGTTGTGGGATGCCTATTCAGCCTTTTTTCTTCTTCTTTGTTTTGTGAACAGTTGGTGGACGAGGATGCTCTTTCATCTTATTTTCGGAACCCTCAAAGCATAAGAATGAAACTTTTAATGTCATGCCAACACCACAAGCCTCTTCAAATTCGTTGATCTTAAAATTCTATGAACCAGTAGTAGCAAAAAATGAAAAGCAGCTTCTAAATGGGCAGGAGTTTTAATCTGCAAGAGTACATACATGTATATATTCTAAATACAAGAACACCAAACTACTATTCTTACCTAAACAGTTTGATATATCATGCTAGTATGTGACCGCTAATCACAGTTTCCTAGATCAATTAGGCATCCTATCATCTGATAAAGCATTAAAAAATTTAAATTAGGCACAGGTGTAAGATAATTCGAGAATTTTGAATGCCTCTTTTCTTAACCTTTGATCAGATTATGTACTCCAGCAATGTTGGCAGATGCACAAGAGCATTTGCTGGGAACTTGTATCAACCTGCCACCATCAGAGAAGAACTAACCATTACACATTAGTAGAAAGAAATCATTAACCAACTTCACCTCTCTCCAAAGTCTAAACTAATTGTTTCCACAAAAATGAAGAAACTGAAGTAGAATCCTTTGTCTTCTTTTCCGGTCACATCAAAACGCAACCATAAAGTTTTTTCCAGTTACATAATTGCTTACACTTTTATCTTGAATGCAGGCAGGTAACAAAAAAGTGGAGCAGAAAAGTATCATGAAAACAAACCTTGTACGACTACTTTTGATTTGTCAACTCTATTGTCCCATAGCGGAGACCCTTCAATGTAACAGGACCAAGAAACCCCCTGTTCCATGTCTCATAATGCACACCACCATTTTGAAAATGAACAGTACGAGAATGAGTCCGATAGTATGCTTAGCATTCAAGAACGCTAACTTTTGTTAGAAGAAGAGAACGGAAAACCAACAGCAGCGCTTAGTAAATAAATCTTGTTAATTCCAGCTTTCTACTTCACGCTGTTGCGTCTTGTCAGTTTTGGATTCTCTAATCCACCATCAGTGGTTCCTAGATTGAGAAAAAAATATATTAAATCTTGATCCATGGAAGTCCTTTTTCCCATCTTGTGATGAATCTAATCAAGTCTGGCTACCTGATAATTGTCCGTTGATGAAAACTTGCAAAGCATGACCAGCTGACATAACGGCAAGAACAGGATATTGTTCATTCTTCAAAAATCTTTCATTGGGTTGTATATTCACACTGGAGTGAAAGAAAGTACACGAAGAAGAAAATAAGTTTCGAGTTGCAAAATAGCCTACGATGAATAAGTTTTAAAAGGGTGCAATGGAAATATGGCTCAATAAGGATGGAGGATAATGAAGTGTATGCTAAAACAATACGCACTCAGTTAGGTACCCGTACCACAAATAGTTCAAGGCATCTCTTGTGACGTTTATTTGCTCAAGTAGCCCATTTGCTGTATATGTTTCTAAATCATCTGCAGAGACAGTTTCATACATGTATGACTGCCAAGAGAAAGCTCCACTACTCACATGTGTCATCTTCATTTGTGAAATGTGAAAGCTAACCTAAAAAAGAAACCAAAAACTAATTTCAATACCAATTCTTGGCCTTTAAAGGAGATAATCGCCCTTGAATTTATATGACAATTTAACATCCACTAAGGAGTGTTTAGGAGAGGTAGATTTGATATGGACAAAACCTTTTGCCATTAAAAAAGTAAGTTTCTTCTTGGTTTAAAAATCCAACATCAAGAATTTTCTATTATACTAAATGCCAGAATCTCTTTCCCTACACTCGCGGTGTTGAAAATTGCATTCTTGCAGTCAGGAAGAATGACCAAGGAGGCAGATTACATTACATATTCTGAAAGGTGGTTTTCACTGATTATTTGGTGCCATAGTTTGCAAGGAATGAGGCACAAGCAGCCTTTAACTGAAACACATGAACCTATAAATAACAAACAATTAGAGATGATGTTAGTTTCAATGTCAAGAGAATCATGAATAGGTTTTTTTATTTATGTTCAAGCATGCGTATGAGCCCAAATCGCCCATACAGTAGAACGACAAGACAGAAAACTACCGAACATAGAAATTGAAAGAAACATAGGTCCCATTTGGGAAAAAAGAATTCTTAATTCGTGCATCATGAAAAAACACAACCGAAAGATGGAACATGTTCAAGCAAGGACAAAGTTTACCATTGAAAAAAAGGGAATGTTTGTTCCCTGCAACTAAACCTACATCGACGACGCTTTACGCGGAAAATAAGGAGAAGAAGAACAAACCAAAACCACTACATGAAGAAAAGACATGCATCTGCCCGCTCTTGGTTGCAAGCGGAAGTGCCAAATGAACTGCTGTCCACCCTTCTCTCTTTTTAGTAAAGGTTTTAGATTTATCTACTACTTGTTTTATTTTGCTGCTCCTCATCATCAGCTTTAATAAGATTTGCCTTCAGAATGTCATATAAAGCACTGAAAATGGAAAAAAACATAAGGGTTACTTACATTTTGTAGAGGTCGTTCAACTAAAACAACTGTACCACTTTGGTGAGATACTGATGCTGAATAGAGGGAGCTACACGAAGAAGATCCAAAATTACATTTTTCTGATTCAACAACATACAAATATGGATAGGATGGGTGACCTCCTAGGAAGTCCTCGTGACCCCTTTTTGGTTTAAAGAAAAAGCTCTTGAAGGCATAACACTTGCACAATTGACATGCTCTTTATCGTTAGACCTAAACCAAGAATTAAAGTACTCAAAGATTAGGGAATTCATCTGACTCACTTTCTTCGGATAACAAAAAGTTTTGCTTCGACAAAATAAACAGAAAACTTGTGATGTAGTTCTAAACTTCCCCACCAAAGGCTAGGCACTCCCTCTCTATCCATCCTAGATCCACCATTCCACTTCAGATGGTGTTACCTACATGCATACATGTATGCATATTGCATAGGATGTATATAGAAAGTTCTCTACAGATTAAATAAAACAAACAGGTTGGCTCACAAGTTTTACCTATTGATACCCGTGTTCTATAAGTATTTTCTTCATATGTGCTAAAAGGAGGATTATCTACTCGTTTTATATTGTATGGTAAAACTCCACTCATATCTCTTCCCACCTGCCAATCCCTAGAAAAGAATTCGTAGAGTCATCGATTCCACTCTTGCAATCAGATGGGCCAGAAATACAGTAACATACCATTAAACGTGGCATAATTGCACCTAAAACCGCTACTGCTATTAATGTGACCGCAATACAATTGTATCTTACAAACACATACTGAATTTAATACATGAAAGAGAGATTGTTAATAGTTTAATACCATGGGCCAAAAGGAGTACCTAATAAGAGAATGAAAGGTCAATGAAGGCAGCCAACTACTCCTACAGACATGCATTTGTGGATCCAATCTCATCTTCTGGTCATGGTTTCTTCTCTTTTTGAACAGGGGTTCTGGTGATGATGAAACTGATGAAGTCATAGCCCAGGACTCATTTGAACAATTTGGCCTGAAATGAGCATCAACCACACCATTTCGGCTCGTGGCAGAGGCTCATTTTTCCGCTTGTGGCTCACAACCATTGTTTCCATATAATTCTTGGATTAGTTTAGACAAACCATCTACTTTGTCCTGTCAAAAACATCAACCATTGAAATGTTCAACAAATGGGCAAGCGGATTTACATCAACTGTGTCAAAGTACAATACATCATTGTATGATAACACGAAAATCTAAGTAAATAAAACACAAACCCTGCTCAAAGTCAAATTGAGGACATCCATTAGCTCATTCTTATAGTCCAATGCACTACATGGCTCAACCTCTTTGATAACATGTAACACCGTTGCAGCTGCCAGCGTGAACGGAAGGCAACACACAGACCTTGAACCTATAACCAATTTTGAATCTTGGAAATGAGATGAAGAGACAGTCTTGAAAACTTCATTTTCCATATAATTTTCTCGGAAGATTTTTTTGAGAAATACTTGCTCAAACATTCTCATTAATATTGCTAAGAATTAGCCCATATTAACGAACATGTATCTAATTGATGCAACCAAAATAAGGATAGATTTAATAAGAGGAGATAAATCCCAAATGGGATACAAGGAGCAAAAGCTCTCTATATTCTTTTATCAATATATCAAAAACTACCAAAATGAAAGACACACACCTATTTATAGACCCACTAACAATAGCCCAAAAGTTTTTTCTCGGAAGATTTTTTTGAGAAATACTTGCTCAAACATTCTCATTAATATTGCTAAGAATTGGCCCATATTAACGAACATGTATCTAATTGATGCAACCAAAATAAGGATAGATTTAATAAGAGGAGATAAATCCCAAATGGGATAAAAGGAGCAAAAGCTCTCTATATTCTTTTATCAATATATCAAAAACTACCAAAATGAAAGACACACCTATTTATAGACCCACTAACACTAAAGACACAAAATTACACTATTAGCCCAAAAGTTACTGGATCAGACTCTCCCTCTAAAGAAAACAACTTGTCCTCAAGTTGGACTACATGACACAAGACACCAAATAAAGACAATATAAAGTTTTTATTGTGCATCTTCGAAGTAGACATGCTGCTGCATTCCTTGTTCAACGCGTCAACCCACAACCAATCTTCAATATCAGCTTCTTTTTGTATACATCCACCGCGTCCATGCTTATGTGCAATGAAATCATCCATGTACCATGCGTCTTGTAAATCAAAATATCGTCGTAGTGGCACATCACACACATTTCCAAGTCGTGCCAAGAACTATCTATCTTAGCACGTGGAAAAGTCACCACACTATGCTCGAAACTTGCTTGCTGAAGACAAAACCCAAAGGGTCTACAAGTTGCACCATGTGCAACTCGGAAGGCAAATAATGGAAGCAATCATCAAGTTTTGGCTCTCCAAACTCTTCACTCATTGGTGGATGGTCAAAAATAACTTCATCTAACTTTGGTGACACAACCAAAGCATAAGGGTCTTCACTTATCACTTCTTTGCTTTCTTGCCTATCCACAAGGAAGTTCTCCTTGATCATATCAACAACTTTACCCTCTTCATTGTCAACACAAAACTCTTCTTCAAAGTTGTCCCATATAGGAACTTCTTCAAAATCACCACTAGTCTCCAAGAGGGGATCATCTTCAAACTCTTCATGTGGGAACTCTTCAAAGATCGAAGGAACATCATCATCAATATCTTCATTAGGAAACTTTTCTAACATGGGAACATCTTTAAAGTCATTTACAAACTCTTCATTTGCAAACTCATCAAAGACAGGAACTCTTTTCAAATCACCTCCAAAGTCTTCATTTGGAGACTCATCAAAGATGGGCAAATCCTCAAACTCATCTTCAATCTCAAATGCACAATCATTCTCAAGAACACCTTCAAGTTCTTCACTTGGATATTCATCAAAGAGAGAAAAACCATTGAAATAACCATGTTCCTTTGCCTCTTCAAACACATCCAGAGTGAGGTTCATCTCCCCCTCAAACTTGTCTGGATTGATGGGTCCATAGGATTTTTCAAGGTCATTACCAATGTTCTCCTTCTTCTTGTAGTCAAAAGTAGACTTTACTAGACTATGAGAATCATGAATACCTAAATGAGGTAGTAAGCGATGCACCTTCTTAATCAAGGTAGCAAGTCGTCTTTTCAACAACAGCACCTTGTCACTTAAGGTAGCAATTTGTTCACTCAACTCTTTAATCTCATATTCACTATGAACGCTCTACCTCTATCTCCTCTTATACCTTTACCTCTGTAATCCATCACAACACCAAACTCAATCCAAAACAATCAATTCAACCCAACAAAAACAATACCCAGTCAACTAGATCACAAATCTGGACAACCTCGACCAGTCAACTCAATGGTTTCAAAACCCATACAACTCAACAGCACCCGAACAACCCAGGTGACTCAATAGCACAATAGGCAATCAGACTCGAAGAAGCTGAGATCGTGACCGTTACAGTACCAACGATTTAGCAACAGATGCAGACAAATTTCGAGCACATACCTCAGATTTCGAGCTTACAGGGCATTGCGAAGCTTGAACACAAGCAAATCACAAACATTTGTAGGTCGATGATGCATAAAGACAAGCTACTAAGATCGTACGTGATGTTTCGTAGCTTGAGGATACCAAACAGACTGTATACAGTGCAAAAAGAGCTCAATCTGGAGTTTCAAGGTTCGAATCTAGTCGAGCAGCCTTCAAGTGACTCGAATCACGAGTTTTTAAGAGTCGATTAGGGCTCGATTTGTACAAAATATGGTTCGAATGGCTCCGATTTGGGTTTCTGTGGTTGAATGGAGTTCAATCTGAGTGATTTGAGGATAGAAAATTACTGGGTTTAACATACCCAGGTTCATACAGCTACGATTTGGACTAGAATCAGATTTCGGAGGCTTGGGTGTTATATTTTAGGGTTGTTTTTGGTGATTCAGGTCTGAAATGGTGCGAAAACAGGTAGATCTGAAGAAAATGAGTTGGATGAGGTGTTTTCGGGTATTCCGGCAAGGCTCCGGCGCCGTTTTCCGGCGAAAATAGGGTTCCGGCGAGATTCAGGTGAGATCAATGGTCAGGATCTGAGCTCAGTGCTCTAAATACCAAAATGATGCAACCAAAATAAGGGTAGATTTAATAAGAGGAGATAAATCCCAAATGGGATACAAGGAGCAAAAGCTCTCTATATTCTTTTATCAATATATCAAAAACTACCAAAATGAAAGACACACACCTATTTATAGACCCACTAACACTAAAGACACAAAATTACACTATTAGCCCAAAAGTTACTGCATCACTAATTTGGAACGAACAAAAAGTTTAGGCTTAACAAATATAATTTCCAGTTATTCATGCGAACAACAAATTTTATGGCCAATTTTATGGTTTTTACAGCCAACTCTTCAAATGAGGAATGCTGTAGTATCAGCCCTTCCTTTCTATAAACATTATCTCTTTAAAAAATGACAAACCCAAATTTTACTTTCACCGCAAATTTACTCGACGAAAAGGACACAGATTTTGAAAATTTATAAAATCCTTGACTTTATACTTCTTAAACAGCTATTGTTGAAACAAAAGCCCTCCAAAAATTAGTAAATCCAAAAACATAATCGAAAGAAGAATATGTAGTATTTGGGTCATCTACAATTCTCTGTAATATTCAGCACTGAACTTAATGAAAATTAATCAGTTAAGTCCTGTATCAAGTATGATATTACCAAACAAACATAAATTTCATACTTGGAGTTGCATTGCATAACATATTAGCAATCCTTTAATATGCAAAACACAACACAAGAAAGTCAGTTTCACTTAAAAGTCCAAAATACCTTAGAAAAGCCATTTCATGATTGGCTGCATATATCCAAATGTAAAACAAACCACTGAGTTCACACCTCTGTAGAAACTCTAAACGGAAATGGGACTTCAATCTGAGTCTCCTACTGATGTGGTCAATGAACAAAAGTGGGGTCACAGGGTTCATCTTCCATTCTAGAGCAGAGAGCACCAGCAGCTCCATTCTCTGAATTGTTTTTGCTTTCAAATACATACTTTGATTCCTCAACCTAAGCAAAATACGAAATCCCAATCAGGAACACTGTACAAAGCCCAAAAACCATTTATTCAGACAATTTCTCAAACACCCACATTGCATTTCTAGAAGTACATAAATAACATACTTGAATTTCTAATAGAAGAGGCACTTGGGTCTCCTCATCCTGGGCAGCTAAAGAGAGACAAGCAACAGTAGCTAGTTGACTCATCCATGGCTTATCTATCTCTCTGAAACCTAATGCTCGATATGAACCTATCCAAATAGTTAAAATACATTGGTCATACCAGTAAACCCATAGTGGGCAATAACCCTTGACATCCAGTCTATAGCTGTCCTTGCCACCATTAAAGACCCATTCTGAGTTCACAGACAGCAATCACAACAAATACCTGTACAAGATCATAACCAAACAACAGAAATCAACTCTTCATCTCTTCCACAACCGAACAAAACCTACGCAATTGGAAAAATAAATATCAATGGAATAGAGCAACGGAGGAACTGCCCTTTTCTTCTTCCATAAGCAGGAAAATAAACCACAGAAAATTAGTAGCTGGACGTCAGCATATATTAACCAACATTATTCATACCTTGTCCATATACTAACCTCATCATTTTTCAAAAATGAATTGTACTCTATTCTGCTATCAATGTGATGAAACTGATAGCAGATGTGTTGAAATCTCATCAATCGTACCATTTATGTTTTTTACCCAATATCTAACGCACTTATACATAACCCTAACTTCTGAACGAAATCAATACTGAACAACCAACTTGAAGAACTGGATTAACATTGAAACTCAACATTATCAGAGAAGCAACAATAAACAAAAGAGATGGAGAAAAGATTAACAAATGATTTTGAAATCAGGAAGAGAGAAGGAGGGAGGGAGAGACCTGACGAGATCCATTGGAGAGAGGAACTAAAGCGTAAACCTTCGCATCTGCCAGTTTTTATACCCCGCCACTTCAACAGTAATACGCCGTCTCCACAGTGTCCTTCAAGTACATGAAGTACAAAGCTCTCCCTATATTCCGGCCGACTCGCTCACTCTCTCTATCACAATCGGAGCGGACGGCCCCACAGGAAATCCCCCTCAATGCTTGCCGACAAAGAAGCGGTAATTAGGGTTTACCAGTACCAGCAACGCTTCTCAATGTACTGGTACAGATTGCCTTGAGGAGGAGAGAACAAGAAATGAACGGAGGAGGAAAGAGAGGTGACCGCTGCCCACTCTTGGCTGAGGAGAACAAAGTGGCAGACGAAACTGCCTGGATTTCTGGTTAGATGATACTTAATTGCCCGTTGGAAAGGATCTAAGAGCCGTTGGAGAGGATCTAATCAAGCGGCCCGATTGGATGCCGGATTAGTTTTAGAGGTATTAGATATGGAGGGTATAAGATAGTAGGGGGTAATATATATGGAGGGTGGCCCCACAATGATGTGACATTTATGGAGGGGATTAAGTAGTACTTGGTTTGGATGATTTTGTAAGAAGGGGATTAAATTTGGGTGGATGATATAAAAAGCTGTCAAAAGACTTTTTTGCCCTTGTGTGAATATTCGTATTAGTTATGTGTTTTTTTAATTAGATAAATCTAATAATTAATTAATTTATTATTGAAACTCAATAACTAATTAAGCTATAAGATTTAATTGTAATTAATTTTTATATTAATTGTTTTATTATAAAAATTAATTATATGTTTACTTTTTATTATAAAAATTATTGAATCGGGTCATCTTTTAGGAGTTTTCAAAAAGTATGTCAAAAAACTAATGAGATTTTTGGGTAAAGAATGTATACTAACGAGATTTTTGGGTTTTATAATTATTTTATTATAAAAACTAATTAATGTTTTATTATTTTTGGGTAAATAATACTCCTAATTTTTTAGTACATTTTCAAATAATAAAAAAGAAAATATAGCACATGCCAATGTCTTGGGAGGGGTATTGGGAGGGGGTATTAAAAGGGGTACAATGGTCATTTTTCAAGAGGTATTAGGGGGTCATAAATATGGACACCTCCTGGGGTGTCCATAAATAACACTCCTGCAGGGGTGATATTTAGTCCGGGTGATAAATAACACCCCTGCACTTATTTTTGACAAACCATTCCATAGCCGTGGGCCCGGGCATAAATAAGACCCCCCATATTTATGCCCCCCACTAAGACCCCATCCAAACGAGCCGAAGAGGTTTTCAACGTTAATTTTCCAAGAAAACAGGCCCACTGATACCATTTATCACAGGTTCATGACGTCAGGTGAATCGGTTCCTGGGTTCCCGCTCAGGGCCGGCCCTGAGGACAGGCTGGGTAGGTCTGGGCCTGAGGTCCTCCAAAAATAGCTTATTTTTAGAGCCCCAATTAGGTGTATATATGTTCATAACAAGTAACAAATATATAATGTTGCCCTATAAAAAAACGGGAAGCATTTGGCCTAGTGGAAAAGCTTGTGTGTTTCTTGGTGAATGTAAGGGTTCAATTCCCACGGACCCTTCTTTTCTTTTTCTACCTTCTCTTCCCTTTTCTTTTTTCTTACCATAGTCAGTTTTCATTTTCTACCTTCTCTTCTTTGTTTTATCTTTTCTTTCTTACCATGAGTCAGTGCAACGACTAAACAAAGTGGTTTGCTTTTTTTTTTTCCCTCTTCCTTCAATTGTGTGAACATATACTTTCACCTGTTCAAAAAAAAAAAAAAAAAAGAACATATACTTTCACTACATCCTTATTGTTTGTCAATATTTTTTTTAAAAAGTTGTTAGTGTCGTAATTAGGGAAAAAATAAATAATACACTCTGTGCATATTCATAAAATGTTCGCATTAATTTGCCCATTTTAATTAATTTTCTAATTCTTGCAATAAGAATAAACAATTATGACCGAAAACTATTTTTTTATTAATACGAAGACATGAATTACAAAAAAACAAAATATGGAAGACAGTATTTATCATTTGAAATAAATTCTGGTTCTTTAATTTTCTTCTTCTAGAAAAAACATAGGGCCCTGATTTACATTATCGTCTGGGGCCACGAAAATCTCAGGGTCGGGCCTGTTCCCGCCAACCATGGCTTTGTTGCAGGCTCCATGGATTCACTGCATAGTGAAGAGAGAGAGAGAGGACATTTATTCACAAAAAACATAATCTAGAACCGTAACACCTATCTGAGAGATGAAAAAGAGAGTCGAAGGAGGGGTTACCTATCCGTACGAGGACTACGGAATCACCGGAGAGAGGGAAGAGGTTACGGAATCGCCGGACCGTTACACCTATCTAAGAGACGAAAAAGAGAGTCGAATGAGAGGTTACCTATGTTACACGTTCTTGGGTAGAACTCAACCCCAAAAGCTAGCTCATGAAGTGAGGGTGCCTTCACGCTTATATATTTCATATTACTTTGGTACCCAGGCGATGTGGGACTTCGCTTTACACCCTCCCTCACGCGTAGCGTACTCACTCGGCAGCACCTACCACGTGCAGGCCAGAGACACGCACTCTACCCATCTCTGGAACTCGGCTATGATGCCATGTTACACGTTCTTGGGTAGAACTCAACCCCAAAAGCTAGCTCAAGAAGTGAGGGTGCCCTCACGCTTATATATTTCATCTTATTTTGGTACCCAGGCAATGTGGGACTTCTCTTCACACCCTCCCTCATTCGCAGCATGCTCACTCGGCAGCACCTATCGTGTGCAGGCGAGAGACACGCACCCTACTCATATCTGGTACCCATCTCTGATACCATATTACACGGTCTTGGGTAGAACTCAACTCCAAAAGCTAGCTCAAGAAGTGAGGGTGCCCTCACACTTATATATTTCATATTATTTGGGTACCCAGGCGATGTGGGACTTCGCTTCACAACCTATCCGTACGAGGACTCTGGACGTTGCGGAATCGTCGAAGAGAGGGAAGAAGTCTAATCTGTGGACTCTGGAGAGAAATTCTTTGACTTAGAAAAGCAATAGTAGAAAGGAATGAGTACTAAGGAAGCTTTCCTTGAAGCTATTATGTGGTTGTCTCTTGTCCAAGACAGGTGTGGCTGGGAACAGTGCCTTGTTTCAATAACTACACCTTGATCTGAGCCAAATTACACCACACGCCATCTCTGGAAAGACCAATCTACCCCTGCGTTTTACTCTGAGAATGCCAATTGAAGGGATACAATTGGAAATATTGGGCAAAATTGTGTCGTCGCGCTTCCAATTGATCAAGCCTCCTATTCTTAAGGGTTTAGATACCTAATTTCTTCTAAACCCAAAGCAAGAAAAGGGAAAATCTATAGAAAAGTAATGGAAAGTCATGCTATGCAATTTAGGTTCCATTAAATGAGTTATCTCCATCATATCATAGGCACTGTATCGATCTTCCAAAGTTCACAACACAATACAAATTTTTGCTCTTTCAGAACGCAAATATTTCAAATTTTTGCTCTTTCTCAACCCAAAAGCTATGGTAAGCCTCTATATAATCAACTGACTTTTTCAAGAAAATAAAAGAGCTGAGTTTTGTATCTGCTCTCAACTACATCAAGATGATGTCTCTCTACTTGAGCATTGGTGACATAACAATTTGAAGAACCAAAGAACAAAAAAGATGGTCCTAACATACCAATGGTTCAAAATCATGGGTGATGAGGATGTTGTTAGGCGGAATGTCTCGGTGCACAATGCAACCCATTCTGCATTCTTCATGAAGATATCACAGCCCTTGAGCAGCTCCCACAACAATTTTTTGACGTGCAGAGCATTCTAATGGGTGCCGAAATCCTTATAAGCCTATCAACAGTTACAAGAGGACAAAAAAAAAAAAAAAGCTATGCTATTCTCGAGTGAAATTATTCAAATGGACTTGAAATTTTTTCGTCCTATTTTCTTTTTCTCGCGTTGTTAGTTTTGCGTCAAATTTTTGTGATATTATTGGTTTGTCTAGACAAGACAAATAAAAAAAAGTCAAAATTTATTATTAGAACTCTCAATTTTTTGAATAAAATCGAAATAAGTTTAAAAATGTGTATTTCTGACTTATTTTTGTCTTTATTCAAAAAAATTTAAGCTTGGATAATAATTTTTTACTTTTGATTCCTCTCGTCGTCGAGAGGAACCAGTAACAATAATACACAATAACTTGATGAAAACTAACAAACGTGAAAAAAAATTCAAATAAAGACCAAAAAAAAAAAACTTATGTGACTTATTAGGGCAAAATTAGCCTAAATGTGGTGTTTGAGAAAGGAAAAAGAGAATACAAGTTCAACATCTAGTGAGTTCATGCAGAAGCAATTCTCAATTATATTTGCCAAAAACCTTCTTTAGGGTACACATGTAGTACTTAATGGGAAGGTAGATCAGGTTTCATAGAGAGTAACACAAACATTTTCACTAATGATGAGCACATGTGACATCACATAGGCCTAAATTTTAGATTCTATTGTAAACTTGAATGTAATTTTAAGTTCACAGCCAAACTCCACAGGCAGAAGGTTCATTCATAATGGAATAGATATTGACTATGTATCCCTGCAAATAGATTGCATGCACAATTTAATTGCATAAAATAATGGGTACCCAAAATAATTTAGCTCACCTTTAGAAAAATGCATAAAATACTCCAAAATTGAGGGAACAACATATTACCATATAGATGAGAATCCAGTGATCCATTGCATATGTATTAGTAAACAAGCAACCTTCTCTCTTCTCCTCAATATAGAATCCAATTAACATAACCACATTACGATGTTGAGCACAACTGAGGACCTCTACTTCTGAGCAAAATTCTTGATCCCCTTGAGAGCTAGCCAACTTGTTTTGCTTAACAGCAACAGCCTGACCATCTGGAAGGTAACCTCCGTGGACAGATCCAAATCCTCCCTCCAGCCAAAAAATTAGCTTGCAAAAATCCAAGTTCCAGCTCAGCATAAGTGAACCACCACCTTAGGGGTTTTCCAAATACAGGTGCCTTGAGCTAACATATTGAACATAAAGAGTTGTATATTTCTAGAAAGGGAAACCATCTCTCTCACATTTCCTTTGAAGTCTAGATCACGTCTATTATTCTGCAATCTACAACAAGCATCTCGAATATAAGAAATTGTTTGATAAAAAATTTGCATCTGCAAAGAACATGAGTGACGTCAGCATCTTCTCTGGCGATTATCGCGTTCACTGTAAACCCTAGATGTGCGATTCTGGATCTCTCACACCAGATGAAAATCTAGTTATGGAAGAAGACTCCGACTCTAAGTTATCCATGGAAAACGATCCCACTACTGATTCCTTGGGATCCAGAGCACTCGATTCGTACATGGTGAGGAGGAAACAAATGGGTATTACCCATTCAACCAACTTCGACGAAACAAAGCAAGGTACACAGATCCAAAGCAAACTATTGAAACCAGGGGCTACATACTCGGTTCCAACCAAGTTTAGCCCCTTCAAACCCCTTGATTTGTACCCTTCTGGTCTCAAATCCTCTGATTTCTCGGAGAACTCCACACTTGGCAGTCCAAATACAACCTCTGGTCGGCTGCGGGTTGAGCAAGAGGAACGCACAAAGGGTATTCAGCATAAATCGAAGGGTTCCATGATGAAACCAACAACAACCAACGAAACTCTGTCACGTCAATCACAAGAAGAAGGACCATCTGCTACATCGCAAGTTTTATACAATGCCAAAGGGTCTCCATATGTTGCAGAGGACCCTAATTTGGGTCATTCACCAAACGCACTTCGACCTCGATATAACCCATCCCAATCAGTTTTGACTTCTCGACCAACCCTAAACCTAACTTCGTCCAACGAAACCCCTGGATCTTCTTCAACAGCAAATCATGAGTCAAAAGCTATACCTCCTCCTAAACCTAAACCTATCTCTACAATTAACAAAGCCCCCAACTCCAAAAATTGGGCTACTCTCTTCCAATCACAGGGACCGTCTAAAGCTATGAAGCTTTCCTACCATCCAGAACTGCGGCAAGGGAAGAGTGCAGCTGTGGTGCTAGATGTTATGCATATCGATGAGGATAGCTAGAAGTGCTGTTTGGTGGGTCATTTCCTGGAAGGTAAAATGGCTTTCCCTCTTGTTAATACTACTGCTCACAACCTCTGGGGGAAGAATACAAAATTCAGCTTAAAGTCAGTGCGTATGGATGACAAGGGATTCATCTTTTTTGAGTTCCAAGATGAAGATTCAAAATTGGTTGTTTTAGATAATGGTCCTTGGTTTTTCTCTAAGAGATTTCTCGTTCTTAAGCCATGGAGAAGGATGATGTCCCTCGCCAAAGAACCCCCTACCAAAATCCCAACATGGGTCAAATTGCATAACTTACCCCCTGAATGTTGGACTGAGCAGAGCCTGAGTAGAGTGGCTAGCACCATTGGTGTTCCTCTACATGTGGATAAGGCTACTGCTAAGAGGACACGTCTAGCTTTTGCCAGAATTTGTATCGAGATTGATGCTGCTACTGAGCTTCCCGAGGAAATTCAGGTCACTGTGGAGGGGGATAGTACAGTAGTTAGAGTAGAATATCAGTGGATGCCGCAGGTATGCTCAGTTTGTGAAGTTTTTGGGCATCCCACCTCGCGGTGTGTGAAACCACAGCCTACAAATCTAAGTACTACCACAGCGGATTGGATAACTATCTCAAGGGGGAAAGTTGCATCCATCTCAGGAATTTCAGCTTTGGAAGCTGTAACTCATCTTGTTGATTTCAGTGGTGGGGCACAACTCCTAAAGGTTGATTTGGAGAGTGAGGAAATGGATGAAGATCTAATCCTTGAAGAAGAGCCTTCACAGGACCTAGCTGAGCCAAGCAAGGATCAAACAAAACCAGCCACAAACCAAGCCACTTCACAATTCCCTAGTGCCACTGGCCTCAGCATAGGGGGGAACAATGTGGTGCGCATTGACCAGAAGATGTGTCCTCTGTCTACAACACATAACCCTCTCAACACCTCCACTACTAGCCCTGACTCTAAATCTCTTGGGGTCATGGAGAATGGAAAGGGTAGTGTGGACCCTAATGGCAGTAAACCCCCTGATCCTCCTGATGACGATCAAGGTTGTACATCCAGCAAGAAGAAGAATAAAAAGAAGAACAAGCAGGGGCACAATTAGTAGGGGAGTACTCCTTCCCAAAAGAGGTAATCTGACTCTATTGTTTTGTTGGGCAGTATGCTATGTTTCTTTACCTTCTGCCATCATTTATGCCTAGAACACCTTTACATTTTGGGTTTTGGAACAGGAGAGGTCTTAATGACCCTATCAAACAAAAAGAGGTTGGTTCTTTTGTTAGGAAAAATAATTTATCACTTTTTGGACTTGTTGAGCATAAAATAAAAGAGGGTAATTGTCCTAGGATCATTAACTCCATGTTTCCATTATGTTCCTATGTACATAATTTTGTTAATGCCCCAAGTGGTAGACTTTGTGTTGTCTGGGACCCAGCCGTCCTTAATTTGAGTGTTTTGTCCCAATCAAGTCAGGCTATACACTGTCAAGCCCAGTCACTGACTGGTGATCTCAGATTTTTGATCACTTTTGTTTATGGCTCTAATCTCCATGTGGAGAGAAGAGAGCTTTGGCAGGATCTGACTTGTTGGAAAGCTTCTGAACCCTGGATCATATTAGGGGATTTTAATGCCCTAAGATTCCAACATGAAAAGGTGGGTGGTGACCAACATTGGCCTCCCCATATGGAGGAATTCAATCAATGCATTGAGAATAGCGACTTAGAGGATCTCAGGTATTCAGGCTGTCAATTTACTTGGGCTAACAAACAGGCCCATACTCAATATGTGGCTACCAAAATTGATAGAGTATTGGTCAATGAGCATTGGATTAAGTCCTTTTCTTGCTCCAATGCCCATTTTTTTACCTCTGGCATATCTGACCATTCTCCAGCCATAGTGTTTGTAAATCCTGATGGCAAGAAAACTCTTAGACCATTTAAGTTCTTCAACTTTCTGGCTGATCACCCTGACTTCCTATCTATTGTCCAGTATATTTGGAGGAGGGTGATCATAGGTAATCCTATGTTTGTTGTTTGTGAGAAGCTCAGGCTTCTCCAAGGTGAACTTAAGAAACTTAACACAAAGGAATACAGTGATATTTCCCAAAGAACAAATTTGGTCAGACAGGAGCTTGACACCATTCAAAGTGGGCTTGGTCAAGATCCTGCAAACCCAGTTAAGCAAGCACTTGAAAGAAATCTGTGTAAACAATATCTTACTTTAGTCAGAGCAGAGGAGAGTTTTGCTAAGCAGAAATCTAGAATACAATGGCTTAAGCTGGGGGACCAATGCACGTCCTATTTTTTCAAGTCCATCTCCCAAAACAGGAATAGGAACAAAATCACAAGCCTAACTCTTCCTGATGACTCTATCACTCATGATCCTGTGGTGATAAAGTCTACCTTTGTTAATTACTACAAATCACTTTTGGGTACTACACATCCTTCTGGCTACTCTGGATCTTTTAGAGTTAATCAACTGATAGGTACCAGTCTCTCAGACACTCAGAGAGCAGCCATGGTTTCTGAGATCTCTAATATAGAGATCCAAGAAACCTTTCTGTCTCTAAATCCTAACAAAGCCCCTGGCCCTGATGGGTACAATGCTGGATTCTTTCAGAAATCCTGGAGTGTGGTGGGTAATGAGGTCACATCTGTCGTGAGGAATTTCTTCAGATCTGGAAAGCTCCTCTCCAAAGCCAACTCAACTAGTATTGCTTTGGTTCCTAAGATTCCTAACCCTACAAAGGTTGGGGATTTTAGACCCATCTCATGTTGCAACACCATTTACAAATGTATTGCTAAGATCCTTGCTAAAAGGATCCAAGTTGGCCTTCCCCACCTCATAGACCCAGTCCAATCGGGGTTCGTGAAAGGGAGAAGAATTGCAGATAATATCTTCCTTACCCAAGAGCTCATGAGGGACTATCATAGGAATTCCCATTCTCCTTGGTGTGCCTTGAAAGTTGATATCATGAAAGCCTACGACAATGTCAATTGAGATTTTCTTTGGGACATTCTTCACTCCATGAACTTCCACCCTTTAATGATCAATTGGATCAAGGCATGTGTCTCCACTACCAATTACTCTCTAAGCATAAATGGGGAAGCTACTGGCTCTATCATGGGAAAGAAAGGGTTGAGACAAGGTGATCCTTTGTCCTCTTACCTCTTGGTGATTGTCATGAAAGTTCTCACCCAACTTCTCAAAGAAAAATCCCAAAGTCCCAATTTTCATTTTCATTGGAGATGTGATAAGACTAAGTTAATCAATTTATGTTTTGCTGATGATCTCATGATCTTCTGCAAAGGGGAGTGAGAGGAAATCTACGGTTTCTGAAATTTTGGGTCTATGAAAATCTAGATAGAGCGCGAGAGGGAGAGAGAGGAGCAACCTGTGTCCGGTGTGGTCGTGTCGCCTTCTTCTCTGTCTTTTGTTCTGTTCAGCACAGTAACAGTGGGGCAAATCGGCGAACGGATGTTGAACCCGAAGGCGTCGCTGTACACAGAGGGACGAAATTGGGAGTTCATATCCTTTATCGTCGATCTTCTTCTTCTCTCTGCGGTGGTGATGGAGGACTGTTCGCCTTCTTCTTCTTCTTCTTCTTCTTCTTCTTCTCTCTCTCTCTCTCCCTCTCTCTCTATCGCATCCGAGCACACCTGCAAAATGAACAGATTCAAAATGACCCCTACTCTAGCCATGGTGAAATGGCCAAAATGCCCTCGCAGAAACAAACAAAATAGCATAGGAAAAGGGACACGGGGTATTTTTGGTACGACTGGAAAACCTATACAAAGTAATTTGTAAATTGGCAAAAACCCCGTGAAAAGACCAAACTGTCCACACTGAAAACTCAAAATAACAGCCAATTCAACAGCCCAAATTTCCAATTGAGGGGCAAATTCTCCCCCAAATTGGCAAAATGGCATGCCAAATTGAGAAAAACCCTCTCATAGAGGGACCTCTTGGTTTCGGATAATGCCTACGACAAATGAATTTCAAATCAGAATCGGCTGTTTCTCAGGTCAACGACTTAGAAACTCTGGCTCATATTCACCAAATCTCAGAGATCAATATTCCAAGATCCCAAAATTCTGTCTGGGTATTTTCTCTCCATCCCTCGATCTCAAATGGGTCGGAAGCCAATTGAATCCGAACCCACTCGCTGGGCCCCTCTGGTCCTCCTCTTGATGGGTATCGTCTCTTGTACAGTGGTTTACATTTTTGCATCAATGGTGATGAGACCCTCCAATGAGTCTTTGGAAATTGTTGGGGAACATGGTGGGGATGATGAGGGTTTAGGTAGAGAGAGTGGCAAGTGTTGCAGAGGGATGGAGAATTTGGAGCTGTGGGGGGCTGCTGTGAAGTGGGGTTCTCAATTCAAGTTTAATTCTTCTGAGGAGTGTTGTAGAGCTTGTAAGGTCATGTGTACTGGGAATGATGGGCCTTGTTTGTGTGATACTTGGGTTTTCTGCGGGAATCAGGGTGCGTGTGGATCGCAATATGGTGAGGTGAGCAGGAATTTGATGATTGGTTTCACATCATTTGAATGTTTTCTAATGGAATCGGGTTGTCGGGCTTTCAGTTATTTTGTTTGTGCTTAGAGTATTGAGCTTCAATTTGGGTGGTTTCTAAAGTCTGTCCTTAACTCCTTATACTCTGATTTGGTTTAAAAACGGTTTTGGGTTTCATTGATTTTATGCTGCCTTAAGTTGGCTAGTTTGCAATCCAAATTGTAGGGGACTACCAAAATCGCATGTTTCAGAGGTTCCGTTTTGCACATTTCAGCGAATTTTCTGTTTTGGCATTTTTGGTCTTTTAACATCTTTTCAAAGTTATGTTGAGTTATGTTTGAAAGAATGGATGTGTATTTACATTTCCCTAATGTTATTTAAGTAGTGCTGGTTAAAGAAGCAGAAAGATACCTTAGCACCTGAACGGCAAGAGGCAGGAAACAAAGTCAGTTGGACATCTGGCCTTATCTTTGGAAAGGGCGAGGTATACAAGTTTGCAGAAATTTTATCATTTTTATAACGATTTAAGTATACAGGTTTCCTTTTTTCTTTATTGTCCATGATAGCCTATTACTATTCTCCACTGAAAATTCCTGTCGCCATGCTTCATAAGTCATGTTACGAATAAGAAAAATGCGAGTCATGCATAACGACAATTTGTTCTTGCTTATTGGAGAAACAACAGAAAGATAGGTATCTATGGGATGCTCTTAGATTGATAAACAACAAATCTTGACGAGTAGATTTCAGGAGTCGTCTGGTGATTCAAAATTAACAAGTAAACTTTTTCAACAGATGCTGAGTATGGGTTTGTGTGATAGCTGAAAGTAGACTTATTTCGGGTGTCTTAACTTTCTTCCTTCTGAGAAAGTTATACTATTTCCATGGGCACGCCACGTGACTTATCTGATGGTTAGGCGTCTAGAAGTTCCTTTTGTACTTGACAAATGTTAGACTTTTAGCACGAATTTACTTCCTTCCAAATCCATCGACTCCATATAGCTTGATTATAGAGTCCTAAATCTCCTGATGTAGTACAGAGAATCTATTGAAAAGGGACAGGAATTGCACTGTCTAGTGGCTACTACAAAGTACTTCCTGGAGCAGTGTACCACATTCAGGGTGGCGGGTGCTACCTGCATGCTTGTATTGGTTTGGTTCTAGTAACAGTGTTTATATTGGCTTGATTTGAATGTTTCTTGGCTGAGTATGATGCTGAATACTTACTTTCTCATGTCGCTTTTCCTTATTGCATTTAACAGTTCTTCATCTTTCTAACAGGGCATTGTTGGCTTGGAAACAGAATATGGCACACTCCACATAAAGGTGAATGCTAATGTCCCTACTAGATGTGCATAAGCTTATAATCCAGCCCCCTTCATTATGTATTCTATGCTATTGAATGCGAGATCCAAATAGGGGTGTGATGCATAGCAGAAACCACCAGTCACTATCTGAAATTCTGAATGACAAAAGATATATGAGCTGACGAACTGAACCCCACCAATGACACAGATACTTGGGAGGGAAGAGAAGACTGCCCTATCTTTTCTTAGGAAAAAAATATGCTTGTACCTTTAAGAGGCTTAATTTTGCATTAAAAAACATCCATGTTTTTGATGGATCAAAAGCTGATGATTACCTTGAATTCAAAAATTGAAACTTTTTCTTTTACTTTTTTTTTCAAAGGTTGAAACTTGCTGCTCTTAGCCACCTTGACTGCACTATGTTTCTCATTTTTATGCATTTTGTTCATAGTGTGAGCTTTGCACGACTCATACCATTTTTTTAATATTTAATTTGGTTATTTCTCATGTAAATTCTTTCTTGTAGAAGTATGAATAACACAACCTGATTTTTCTGAATATTGACTGTTCTTGAACAGAGCAACAAATAAATAAGCTTCCTTTTTAATTCTACCAGCCAACATGTTATTTAGAATTTCTATTTTCTTCCTGCAGGGTAAGCTTGGTTTATATACTTGTTTTCATGCTATTTATGTTCTCCTCTTTTTTCTTTGTTCCATTTTCTTTCCTTGAAACAATAGATCGTTTTGTGCAGCTTTTTCCGGATTGTGCTCCATATTCGGTTGCTTACATTCTTGAGTTGTTGAATGTCCGCCACTGTGCGGGTTGCCAATTTTATCGTGCTGAAAGTCGTGGGCATATTTGGGACTCACAAGGAAACCACTTAAAAGATGTAAGACTTCCTATTTTCCTCTTCTAATTGACTCAATCTGCCTCAATATATGACATAGATAACAGGCACTTCCATCACTTGTGAAGTAGTTGATTGTGAGCATCTCGCGTATAGCTATTTCTATTGTTTTGGCATCTTTATGGAGTTCTCAAAGTTCTAAAACCGTGAGATTTATATTTAATATTAGGGGTTTCCTAGCCCATGAAGTGAAGGAAGATTTTAGTACACGTGGAGTTAGAGTTACATATCTTACATTTGTAGCTCTTTCTTGCATGTTATGTTTTTCTTTTTTTTTGTTTTTTGGGAAGTGTTAGGGTTTTTTTGTTTTTGTTTTTTTTTTCTTCATTGTTTTGTTACAATTTCATCGGTTTAAACAGCCTTTAGCTATGAAGCACAGATACTCCGAAACTAGTGGAGTATGGGTATCGGATAAGTATTGGATACCGATGCGCCCCCGATATGCCCCGATACGCATTGAATACAGTAAGTATCATGTATTTAAATGAAAGGTTTTTAATTTCTGATATGTGAGGGATACGGTGGCGGTTTAAAAAAATAAAAAATTATATGAAAAAACTTGAATAATAGGATAATCATATACTATAGAAAATAGAAACCAGATACATATTGAGATTTGAGAGAATTGATCGATGCATTCCCAGATCGTTGAGATTGACATTCACAGATTCATCCAGTTCAAGTACTCTCTCTCTCTCTCTCTCTCTCTAGATAGTCACACACTACCGATACAGACCCGGGGACCCTGCAATGCAAAAAATGCGCTGCACCGTGCAGCGCACCATTCTAGCCGTCCAAAAGTGTTTTCAACAATCTGGATTTAAGTAAAACTCTTCCATGGAAGAGAGCACCATCCTCCTTCCTTACTGAAATTCCGTGAGGACCTCATATATATATTCATACATTTTGTGTAATAAACAGTTATATACTCTATATTCCCACATATAGTCTGTTTATACATGATATGGAATATATACAATGTACATTTTACACCTTAAGTCTTTAAATCTTTTTAGTATATTTTCATATGAAAACTTAGTATATGTAAAACTGATGTGGATAAAGTATATACATCAGACAGGCCAAGTGGTATGTAGTGTGGTCACATTACATATTCTTTATATATACACTATATATGCACACATATAGTGTGTTTTTACATTGTGTATATACACCCCATGGTATATATACAATATACAATGATGCCTTTGATTCTTTAACTCATTTTAAAGTATATTTCCCTATCAAAGCTTCGCATATGCATATGCAAAAAGATAAAATAAAATTTGGATATGTAAAACTGATTTATGTAAGTTATATATATATTCCTCTTCTATATAACTCCCTCTGTCCCATTTTAGTCCTTTTTTGGGAATCCAACATTTTAAGGGGACACAATTGTTACTCTTCAAAATATATAAACTTCCCAATTTACCATCCCTTTTGAATTGCAATGATTACTTTTTTAGACTCAATAGATTTTTCCCTCCATTTGTGAGTTTGAATTTGAATATGGAGATAAAGGGCAAAAAAGAAAATGACTAAGCTTGGGACATCCATAAAAGGAAAGATGGGCCACAATCATGGGCCGGAGAGAGTACATATATTGTTCTCTCTTGTAATGATAACACATGGTACAGTTGCATAAATGTTGTTGTCTTTCTTATATAATAACTCATGCCTAGTAGAAGACTAAGGCTAAGTTCCACTAAAGTATTTTTGGTATTCTTGGACTACAAGTTGTCAAATCAATAAATAATTATTCTCACATACTCCCTCCGTCCCAATTTTATAGGCCCTTTTGGGAGTTCGTGCCACTTTTCAAAGTGTTATATCTTATAATCTACAATGTTTTAGGTGATTTTGAACACTTTGTTTATTAGATTAAATCAAGATCTATCAAACAAGATCCATATTGCATATAAAATGTATTACCGATTGAAAGATATAATCGTTTTTTTATCCGGTTGGGATAGAACGAGGGACTATAAAATTGGGACGGAGGGAGTACATCAACTGATTGACAACTTGTAGTCCAATAATACCGAAAATTCTTTAGTGAAAACTCACGCCAATAATTTCAAATGTATAGTATATAAGTAAACGTATCCCCAACGTATCTGTATCCTTCTTTTTTAGGTTTTTCTGTATCACAGTATCTATATCGTGTCGTATCAGTATTCCATGTCTGTATCATTGGCCTTTAGTTATGCAGCTTCAACGTCAGGGATTTCATGTGGTTGGAGCCTAATTGCCACATTTTCGTGGTAGTTGGGCGGCCATGCTGTGACAACCCATCTTGGTGAATACAAAGTTTGGTGCTATATATAATAGATCATGACCCTACCTTGTACACGGCCTTTTATAGCCATGCGGGTATCAAAAAACTTTGCATTAAAGCATGCTCGTCTTGGCATAGGGAGGAGTGCCCTATTGGGAAGTCCAGAGGGGTTTGGCATGGCTAAAGCAGACAATATTGTATAGGGCGGGATCGGGTCGTTACATGCCCCCAAAATTTGTACGAGACATGTCTTGAATCCCAGAGTAGGAGCAAAGTACTATACAGAACTAAGTGTTACACCATAGCCATCGGGGGAAGGTTGTTGGGCCAATGCAACGGGGATGTTGCATCACAAGGTGGAGAGATTGTGATTTGTGACAACCCATCTTGTTGAATGCAAAGTTCGGTGCTATGTATAATAGATCATGACCCTACCTTGCTGTACATGGCTTTTTAAAACCGCGTGGGCGGCAAAACCCTTTGGAACTTCGCAGTTAAGGGTTCTCATCTTAGAGCAATCCAAGGATGGGTGACCCACTGGGAAGTCCACAGGGGTTTGGCATCGCCAAAGCGGCCAATGTTGTATAGGGTAGGATTGGGTTGTTACACATGCTCATGTGAAAGCACCTCTTACTTCCGAAGTACCAAAAAAAAAAAAAAAAGGCACCTCCAACGTGACAAATCCAATGAGAAAGACCCAGATATACCGAGTGTTGGGGCTTTTGTTTGTTGTATGGATAAATCGATTAATCAAAATGATTGCATTTTCTGGTCACTACCCAGTTTCGTATATTCCTAACTGAGAGCATTTTTCCTAACGGTTATAGGCTTCATTTGGTCCTCCATTTGCATTAGTTCAAGGAACCCTTGAAGCCCGGGGAATCACCTTCCGGAAGATCCCCACCGAAGTCTGCCCAGTCATCAGGAGAGGTTCAGTTGCTTGGATTGGCTCCGGTCCAGAATTCTTTATAAGCTTAGCAAACCACAAAGAGTGGAAGAAATCGTACACGGTTTTTGGTTTTGTTCTTACAGAAGACATGGAAATTGTAGAGAAAATCGCTTCTCTCACCACAAAACGAGATGTTTGGAACAATATTAATGTTTCCGTCTTGGAAAACCCTGTGCCCTTGCGGATTCGACGGATTGAAAAGGCCACAGCTTGAGCATCTCGAACTGATTTGTCTCTGGATCCTTGTTCATACATGAGTTTAGCCGATGGTGCAAATTGACCTCCTGTTTACTGTTGTTTGCCATCCACCTTTACAACTTTACTAAATTTTGTAACTCTTTTCGCCAATGAAGATAAATAAACGATGGATTTTCCGGGAACCTCAAGGAGAGTTGTCTCGTGTTGCCTTTCACATTATTTTTCATGATAATCGTTGAATTGCAGCAACAAAGTTGTGACTGTGGATGCTATATGAGGGAGAGGATAAGACAGTTGCATTCCATATTATTCGTACTTTGTAAGAGTTATACTTCATAATAAAATGTTGGTCCTGCCCATCAGTCAGTTTTTCATCTCCCTGCTTATAATGGCAAATGATAAACGGGACTCTACAAGATTTATTTTTCTTTTTGGGGGGCATGAGCGTTTCAGAGTGTCCGGGTCAACTTACATGTACCTTGACTACTCGCTTCCCAGTTTTGGCCTAAAGCGCAGGCCACAGGATATTCACGCTAGTACTAGGAAGGACTCTAGGAGAATTGTTACTCATTTAATCACACCACATGACTATTGCTATTGTTGGGAGCATATGAAGGTTCTTTTCTCGAAAACTTCTTAAACTGTGAGGGAGTATGATTAAAAATAGAGAGGATGAACATAACTGTTCTAAATGGAAAAGATGAATACCTATGTGGTGCCTAAAAGGAGGATGATTATTAATCATCCTCGAAAGCACCTTAACTTATGGTAGTATCCTATCCTTTTTTTGAGTTATGTTTTCATCCTCAAATTTAAATAAATTCAACTTTGCCTCTATATATATTTATATACAAATACTACTACTATTTTCTAAATTACTGGAGACTAATTAGTGATAATTATGGGTATGTTTTTTTTTTTTTTGTCATTGGTCATTCTTAATCTATTACATGGGGGAATGACACTCGATCCCCGGATGCAATGTGGGGCATCCAAGAGCTCTATTGCATGAGCTACCCACCATTTGCAATTATGGATATGTTGAAATAATGGGGAAATCCAAAACGTACCCTAAATTTGTGTTAACTGATTATTGTTTCCTAAATTAGTGAAAAATAATACCATTTCAAAACTAATTACTTATAGCCTCGAATAGCCCGAACCCACTCACTCCCGTATCTCTTCCAGAGAAAGCCTTCTCTTCTGAGTTCTAGTTGTGAAAGAAAATTGGAACTGAAATTGGGCAAAAAACCAAAAGCAAATGCGGTAAGCACATGTGCAACATTAAATATGGTAAATGTTTAACACCTTCTAATTATGGTAAAAAAATATAAAACTAAACTTTACCATAATGTTGTGGACATTTATTTTACCATGATTCCAGTCATTACGATAAAAAAATGAGTGAAGGAAAACAACATGGCAATATTTATTGGTTTAACAACTTGGATCATGGTAAAAACTCACACCTCAACATTTTCCATTTATCATGGTAGAATCAGTCCTAGAATAGTAAATATAATAAAATTTATCATGATACGAGTTAGGACCAATTCACAAGTTAATTGGGATGCAAAACTAAACTTTTTTGGTCCCAAAATTGAGTACGATACAGGCACAGAATTTTTGGGATGTAAAAGTAAACTTTTTTGGTCCTAAAATTGGGTACTATATAGGCAAAGAATTTTGGGATGTAAAACTAATTTTTTTTGGTCCTAAAATTGGGCACAACAATCGACTTACATTTACCATTAAAAAATCAGCAACACATTGAACATGGCAAATTTTTTGGGTAAATTGAACATGGCAAATTTGTAAACTGACTATGGTAAATATAAATACAAGTTAAACATGTGCGGAAAAAAATGTGGTAAACATGATCCACACTGAGATTATGGTAAACACTAAGCATATAACAGTAAACATGGTAGATTCTGGAATTTGAGAACATCGTTAGAATTTGTATCTAATACTTACGATTTTGAATTTCCCCTATTTTTAATTTGAATTAGTCAAATTAAATCCCCCTTAATTAATTAGGAAACTACAATCACATAAATACTCCACTAATCAAATCCACCTCAATTAGGAAAGTTTATTTTCATATATTAATGCGTACCACTAGAAAGGGTACATAAGGTATTTCACATACAAAGAGAATGAAAACATAAATGCTCAAAATAGAAATGATAAAAACTTATGTGATGCCAAAAAAAGAATGAGTATTTAATTACCTCTTAAAAAACGGGCTTAGTTACAATCACTTAGAATTCAAATTTGTGAGATAGCTTCAAGCGGAAAGAAAAGCAGATGCCAGATGGAGGTCAAGTTGATATATAGTATTATCATTAGACAGTTTTCCGTCTTTCCGATTATAATGCATAATTTACAAGCACGGAGAATATACTACGAAATATAGTTTGTTAACTTTTTTACAATTAGGAGCTTGACACGTTATTTAAATCATTTCTTGAAAGAGGTTTAATTGATTAAACGATTTAACATAATAAAGCAGCGGGATTAAATAACATTAATGCTCCGTTTGTTTTGGGCGGAAAATGTTTTCAAGAAAACCTTTTCCATGGAAAACTTTTTCTAGAAAAGAAAATGTTTTCCAGTGTTTGGTTGTGATATGAAAACATTTTCTAGAAAACATTTCCCATTGTTTGGTAGACATGGAAAATCACTAATACGATAAAATGACCAAAATCCAGCAAGATTAAGAAATGAGATGCAAAGAAAAATAAAATTAACCTCAATTGTAATAAAATTAACTCAATTGTAATAAACCTCATAGCATTCCCAGCAATCCACACTACCAAAATACCAAACGTCAAAGTACCCAAAGCATGAAAACACATAAAATTTGAAGCATGATTTACATGTACTTGATTCATTAGACATATAATCAGTACAACATGATTTACATGTACTTGATTCTTTAGACACTAGGTGCACTGCCCTCGTGCATCGCACGATCGGTGTAACCCGTTGATTTCTAAGTTGATGATCTTAATCACAAGTGTTTAGTACAAGCAATAGATTAAGGAAAGGTCCACCTACAGTTATTGAGTACATAATTTAAGAAATGATGATTCACAAAACCATTCCTAAGACCAATCAAAATGCGAACCAAATTTTTATCACAAACTTCTAGACTTAAAGAGTCTGGACATTAAGCAACCTATATTAATTATGTAGAATTGGGACTTAACTAAATCAATTCTAATGAGCTTAAAGCCAGTGATATGGTCTTTCAACATTACCTCTATTCAATAGTAAAACCTGCAGCGACATCGATGCGAAATAGCTACGAAGATGTAATCCAGCATAATGAGTTCCGGGGGCATAATGAGTTCCCATGCAGGTAGAAAATCAGCCAAAGCCAAGCTATGGAGTCATTTGTTTGTAACCGGCACAATCCACCAAGGGTCGCTCATTTTAATCACAAAATGTTGCAGCTACCCATTCCCCCAACAGTGGTTGAAGATGTGCCTCAAACATCTAGTAAAACCAGCATGCAAATGATTAACCTAACCATACAAAACTACTGTAGCAAAACTACTTTCTAGAACAACAAAACAGATGAATTTGAGGTTGCTTGACTCAATTACCAAAACAAAAGGCAAGCATGATGTTCCCACATAACCTATTTAAAAGGAAGTATAAAATCCGGCTACATCGCAAATACATCACTTCTTCGAGTAGTAATAACTGGTTGTATGAGATGACACACACACACCGCTCTTCAACCGCCTACTGTAATTTTAGTATATCCCATCAGTTAATAAACGATGAAGAAAACCTATCTTTAAGACCAAAAATGTACAAGATATTACCTTGTTAAGAATCTTAAGATTCCATCCTTCACGAGCTGCTTGTTCCTGAGTAAGCGTTAAGGTTTTTAGTCTCCAGCTTGCACCTCCATCAACAAAAGAAGGTAGATATTGGTTCCCCCCAGCCTTTGTCCCTCCTCAATTTCTAGATAACCAGCTGCATATTGTTCAAGTATGGATTCAAATATCTGGGATGTTGTTTCTTTATTTAACAAGTAAGATGCAAATAAGCCACGTAGAATCAATGAGGCTTCTAAAAGACATACAATTTGGGCAAAAGCATGAAACCAAGACATATCTTAAAGCGAATGTGGAGCATCATCCAACATGAGGTCACATTTTCCTCCTAAAAATCTTCAAAGTCATTTAGACAAAAGTTTATATGCAGTTAATGAAATCTCAATAGCTCCCAACATTCTTTTAATTTATTTGAAAAGGAACGAAACTAACCAGCGAGGAAATGCGAAAAAATTGGATGGAAGATGAGAACTCTAAGCCAAGGTAAAAAATTACTATTTCTCATTATATTAGACGTTGAGTCTATTTTAGTCCTTTAATGTTCTCTTATGTGATCTTTGCAATCAATGGTTAAGCAATTTGTCCTATATAAAAAAATATCTGGGGGTATTTGAAATAAATCCGTTGAAGGATACTGAAGGCCATCTAAACCTCGTATATCTCGAAGGAGCTGCGAGAATTGTCACACATTCAAGTGTCTTAAATTAATTAGGCACACAACAGTTATTAGTTAATCTACATAGCCTCTAACTACCTCATGTTGCTATGTTATTTTCTGATCAATTACAATTTGGAAAGATGCCCCAAGCTGTGCACTAAACACCGCCCATGGCTATATAATTTTTACTTGCTCTACAATTCTATTATGATGATAGTAGGGAATAATTAATTTTTTTTTTTTGGGTAAATAAGCTTGAAAATAAAAGAGGAAAAGCGAATATACAGCCTACAAGGGGCATACCCCAGGAGGACAAAACAAAAAGAAAAGAAAAGGCAAATCAAAACAAAAAAAACTACCTCCCTAGCACAAACCGCCAAGGAGGGAGTGGGATGGCCAAAAGGCTACAAATGGGAACGAGAGTTTCTAATCCATCTGAAAGAGGGAGGAGAAACACTCATAGGGGGAAAACAAGATCTTGAATCTAAGGAGCAACACTCTCCATATACTGTTGGGAAGAAAATTTTGAAAATTTCGGCATGACCCGCTCGTAATTGGAGCACCATCAAGGTGCCAGCCACTGCGTATACAACAGCAGCGACTGAAAAAGAGAAAAGAAAGAGGAAGAGATAGAGGCAGAACTTCCAACAGCAGCAGATATGTTATACAGCAGCAGCACTAGCATCAGACAACAGTTGCAAATCATAGAAAGAGAAGGGAGGAAATGCCCCCTCCCAGAAGGGACTAATACACGCCATGGGACAGCCCCCCAAGGCTAGGCCAGAATTCTCAACATCGTGGATGCTGATCAGACACACAGCAGTCCAGATGATACCAAACAATTCTAAGCAATTGACAATCATGTTCACTGTATTACTGGAAAATTGGGCAGCGTCTCCTTAGAAACAGGTAACACAGCAAGATCCCAACGAATACAATGAACAAATGAAAGCTCTAATAACAGATAAGTAAGCAAGAATCTATAGCAACAGCCCTTGCTATAGTTTAACATGAAGGTTCAATTGCATGCAAGTAAAATGAAGATTGCAACAGCCCTTGCAACCCACTAAATGAGCATAATCGAAATGCAAGCAAGCAAACAGTATCTATAGCAACAACCCTTGCTATAAATAAACATGAAGTTCAAGTAAAAATGTTTGATAACCTGGAGAATTAGCAAGATCCTCCCAAATAAAGGCCAGCAGCTTGCTCCAATACCCGCAGCAGCAACTAATCTGAAATATATGACTGCCACAGCAGATGCAGCAATCGGGCATGGCTAATATCCAGGGGCAGCAGCAGCAGTACAGGAACAGCAGCAGTACAGGGACAACAGCAGCATGTGTACACTAATATGATGGAAAATGTGCACGACTGAAACATAAGAAGAACCTAACTATGTGGCTCTCACTTCATCTCCCTTGGACACTCACATCTTCAATATCCCTCTTCTAAGGTTCCAAGCTCCCTCAACAACTTACAGGATAATCTCCAACTACAAATGCTCTCCACTCGAAAGGAAAGTCAGAGGTCCAAGATACTCATCTCACTGGCACACACAATTTAAGTTGATCACACCCTTCCTCATGATATCCATCAATGGAGTACACAAAGTATGTAAATCCCTGCACTCAAATTCCCAAATGGGATGTTAGTATTAAAAACTTCCTGCAGCTCTTGGCTTAAGACCTGCATCCACAAATCCCCAACTGGGTGGTAAGTGATTAGCAGAACAAAGCTATTGAGGATACTTACAGCTGAACCTGTCAAACTGAGCCAGATATTAGCAAATGGTTGAGATGTAATGATTAAGAAAACATGCTTTGACTATTAAATGCCACACTACCAGTCTTTACCAGTTAATGTGAATTAGTAGGAATGCTCCATGATTCAAGAAGGTCCAATGAGCCAGCTGGGATTCTGGATAAGGACAGCAGTCTATTTCTAATGTCACCACAAATTCTGGCCACAACATAATGAACAGGGTGCTGCACTTTCTGGAATTTCCTAATGTTTCTCTCAATCCATACATGATAGAGAGTCACAGTGAAGGAAAGTTTGGCAAGGATGCTTCTCAGGCCTTTCCCTTTAAAAGTGCAAAGGTGGGAGATCCAGCTAGCAAGTGATAGTGCTTGCCATCTAAAATGAGACTTAAGGGACACTGTTTCCCACACTTGTTTAGTGAATGGACAATTAAAGAAGAGATGATCATGGTTCTCATCACCAGGGCAGAAGCTACAACATGGGGAATCAATGACCCCAAACTGGACTAACCTATCACCAGTGGACAGCCTGTTTTGAATAGCAATCCAACTTATTAGACTGCATTTAGGGATATGGGATGAGAACCAAACAATGTGATGCCATTCAACAATGGGAGAATGTGCTCTGAGCTGGTCCCACAGAGATGAGATAGTGAACACCCCATCATGATTGAGGGTCCACTTACAAATATCAGTAGAACCATGCAAGGGAGGAAGGGCCTCCCTGATCTCATTGAGCTCCCAAGTCTGGGTGATAGGGAATCTCCATTGGTTGTTATTATTTAAAATAGCAGACACTTGGGCTCCCTCAGGGATACCAGAGTCATACATGGTACGAGTGCCATATTTAACAATCAATGGGCCATGGGGGTGCCAATTGTCATACCAAAGGGAAGTGCTAGAACCATCACCAATTTGGTACTGGATGTATGATTGTATAAGGGGGCGAAGTTGAAGTAACTTCCTCCAAGTCCATGAAGGACTGCTAGGAATTTTAATTTGCCAGAAACTCCTACCTTTGAGTAAGTAGGATTTCACCCATTGACACCACATGGATTGCTCACCTCCTGAGATAAGATACCAAATATGTTTGGCCATAGCAGCCTTATTCCAACTTTGGAGAGATTTGAAGCCCAAACCCCCCTCTTTCTTAGGAGTGCATAAGTGATCCCATGAGATTTTAGCCCCAGTGCTTCTAAGGTCAGCCCCAGTCCAGAAGAAAGATCTAAGAATAGATTCCACTTCCTTAACGACTTTCTTGGGGAGGATGAATAAAGAAGACCAGTAAGTTTGCATGGAAAACAAGACAGATTTGATCAATTGAACCCTCCCAGCATAAGACAGATACCTGTTGGCCCAAGATTTGGTACGATTTGTAATTTTATCAATAAGGGCTTTACAATCTGTGTACTTAAGCTTAGTAGAAATGAGGGGAACACCAAGATATCTAACCGGAAGGGAACCCTCCTGAAACCTCAGAGTTCCAAGGATAGCAGTTTTGATTGTGGAGGGGACTCCAGAGAAGAAAATGCTACTTTTACCAGGGCTAGGAGATAGCCCAGAAAGTGCTTCAAACTCAGCTAGAGCCTCCTGGATGCACTGAATAGAGCTCAAATCCCCTTTGCAGAAGATCATAAGATCGTCAGCAAAGCAGAGATTGATGATCTTAGTCTTTTCACACCTCCAATGAAAGTGAAAGTTGGGATTAAGAGATTTTTCTTTCAGCAATTGGGTGAGGACTTCCATTACAATAACAAAAAGGTATGAAGACAAGGGGTCACCTTGTCTCAGACCTTTTTTGCCCTGAATGGAACCAGTGGGCTCACCATTTATGCTTAGAGAGTAATTAGCAGTGGAAACACATGTTTTGATCCATTGGATCATTTTAGGATGAAAATTCATGGAAACAAGGATATCCCACAGGAACTCCCATCTGACATTATCATAAGCTTTCATGATGTCAACCTTTAAAGCACATCTGGGAGTTGGTGAATGCTTATGGTAGTTCCTCATGATTTCCTGAGTGAGGAAAATATTATCAGCAATCCTACGACCTTGTACAAACCCAGATTGCACAGGGTCAATGAGATGAGGTAGGACAGCTTGAATTCTTTTGGAAATGATTTTGGCAATGCACTTGTATATGGTATTACAACATGAGATTGGCCTAAAATCCCCAACTTTGGTGGGATTAGGGATTTTAGGGACAAGTGCAACACTTGTGGAATTGGCCTTGGTAAGAAGTCTACCAGATCTGAAGAAGTTTCTGATAGCTGAAGTCACCTCCTGCCCAACAACAGCCCAAGCTTTATGAAAAAACCCAGCATTGTATCCATCAGGACCCGGGGCTTTGTTAGGATTGAGTGACATGAAGGTTTCCTTGATCTCTAAATTAGAGATCTCAGAAATCATAGAATCTCTTTGGACATCAGAAAGTTTGGTTCTAACAAGTTGATTGACCCTAGGACCACCACTGTACTGTGTGGAGTGGGAGGTACCGAGCAATTGAGTATAGTACTCAACAAAGGTAGATTTGATCACTCCAAAGTCATGAGTGAGGTAGTTATCCCCAGTGATAAGACTAGTGATTTTACCTCTATTTCTATTATGGGATATGGACTTGAAGAAGTAGGAAGTGCATTGGTCTCCAAGTTTGAGCCATTGGATTCTAGATTTTTGCTTAGCAAAGCTCTCCTCAGCTCTGGCCAACAACATGTACTGCCTACAAAGGATTCTCTCTTGGTGTTGTTTAGTGATATTACTAGGATCAGCCCCCAAGTCTTTTTGGACTTCCTCTAATTGCTGCCTGGCAACAAGAGCCCTAGAGGAAATATCACTATACTCCTTTGTGTTAAGTTTTTTAAGCTCTTTTTGAAGCAGCTTAAGCTTCTCACAAGTGACAAACATGGGGTTTCCGATGATAACCTTTCTCCACACTTGCTGAACAATAGATAGGAAATTTGGGTGCTCAGCAAGAAAGTTGAAGAATTTGAAGGGTTTGCTGGATTTCTCAAAGGAGGGATTCAGAAAAACCACTGCAGGGGAATGATCAGAGATCCCAGGAGTGAGAAAGTGAGCATTTGAGTGAACAAAGGTTTTGATCCACTCCTCATTTACAAGAACTCTATCAATTTTGGTGGTGACAACATGGGAAGAATCCTGTTTGTTAGACCATGTGAAGTGGCACCCAGTGTACTTAAGATCATCAAGTTCATTGTGATCAATACACCTAACAAAGTTATCCATATGGGGGGGCCAATGGTTGTCACCCCCAACTTTATCAGAGGGATACCTCAATGCATTGAAATCACCTAATATAACCCAAGGATCAGGGCAATTCCAAGAGTCCATGTCCTGCCACAGCTCATTCCTCTCACTGTATAAGTTGGAGCCATAGACAAAGGTGGCTACAAAGTGTATATCACCTGTGATGGAGTGGACATGGCAGTGGATGGCTTGGCTGGACTGACCAAGGACGATTACATCCACAATAGAGGGGTCCCACCCAACACAAATTCTACCATTAGGAGAGTGTGCATAGTTGTGAACAAAGGACCAAAAGGGAATCATGGAGCATAAGATCCTATTGAAGTTATTTTCCTTTATTTTATGCTCTACCAAGCCAATGATTGACAAGTTATTTTTAATAACAAAAGACCTGACTTCTTTTTGCTCGAGAGGGTCATTAAGACCCCTCATGTTCCAAAACCCAAATTGTAAAGAAGGAGTAGGCATAGACATAAAAGAGAAGAACAAAAGGTAGCAGATTATAGTCAAAGTAAGCATGCTGCCAATCAAAAGGTGTGATACATAGAATTACCTGCCTTTGTTAAAGGGACCAGAGGTGCCCCCTTTGCTGCCAGGGGTTTTAGGAGTGCCCTTATTTTGTTTCCTCCCTTTTTTCTTGCTAGAATTACTCCTAGACTCTCTGCCATCCCCTGTTGCTCTTAGATCCCCAGCAGTAGAAGGAATATTTGGAGGTTTAGGGTTGGGAGCAAGAGGAGGATTGGCACTGCCTCCTGTGATGGTAATATCAAAATCTGGTACCTGATTTGTTACTGCAACTGTTGTACTGCTGCTGGATGGACAAAGCGCATTTGAAGTAGTAGTTGGAATTGCCCGAAAGGATGGGCAATCATCAGCAAGAATTTCTGAGCCTTCACTTTGAGAGTCTTCTTCTATCAAACCATCTGGCTGTACAATAAAGGCATCCCCTGTAGCATTTGGAACCACTTTAGAAAGAGCTTCCAGAACTGCTCCACCCCCTCCAAGAGCATTACCCATCAGCTTCCACTTATCATCAGAGCCATAGGGCTGTGGATTTTTACCAACTTCTTGACTATCTTCTTGCTGAAATGTTGGCTTTTGTGAAGTCTCAGCTTCACTACTTGAGAGTTTACCTACAACCTGCCATGTAGCATTGGAGGTACTAGCTTTGACATCAGGTTTTGGGGTGCAAGAGTGCCCAAAAACTTTACATTTAGTACATCTGGCTGGAAGCCATTGGTATTCCAAATGGACCACCACGGATTCACCCTTCACTACAATTTGAACTTCATCAGGAAGGTCAGATTCAGCATTAACTTCAATGCAGATACGTGTAAAATCCAGTCTTTGCTGCTTCTCCGTAGCTTTGTCCACATGCAAAGGCCTTCCAATGGTGCTAGCAATACGACTAAAACCATCTGCTGTCCAACACTCTAGGGGTAACTTGTGAATTTTAATCCAAGCTGGGATGGAAGTTGGATGCTCAGTAGATGGAATAAGCATTCTCCTCCAGTCCTTAAGAACAAGATATCTGCGTGAGAAAAAGTATGGTCCCCCCTCTAGGACTTTGAGCTTGGTAGTTTCATCTTGAAATTCAAAAAAGAAGCACGACCCAATTTGTTTGATGCGAATCTGACCATGATCTTTCCAAACTGCTCTAGCTGTAGAGCTAAGAAGGGCAAATGGCATTTTGCCATCAAGAAAATAACCGACTAAACAGAGGTTCCAATTCCTATCATCTAGGTGATCTTCATCCAGCTCAATAACAGCGCTTTTACCATTCTGAAGTTCAGGATAGTGATTAAGTTGCATAACCTTAGAAGGGCTTTGGGCATTGAATAAGGAGGCCCAATTCTTAGCTTTTGGCTGAGAAGGATTAGAGGTCTGTGGAGGGTTGGTATTAGCTGGAGTCGCAGTGTGCAGATGACGAGGAGAGTTGCACCCAACCTCAACAAAATCCCCTTCTAACTTACCAGTATTAATGGAGGAGAAAGTCTCAGGGTTCGAGCTTACCTCCCGGACCTGCAAGATGTGGGATTTGAGCTGAGAGAGATTAACATTGACTCCGGATCTGTGAATTTCGTCTTCAAGTGACTGAACCAAGAATGATACACGATCTTCATGGGTAGGGCTGGTGAAATTAGCCGTGGGGTTTGAAGGTCCAGATGATAGCAGGTCTGGATTAGTATCAGTAGCGATTTCTGGAGCAAGTACCACGACCGCTGCATCTGTGATAGGGCGATTAGGACTAGGGTTCTTAGGATTGTAGCTTTGGTCGAATTTTTGCTATAATTTGTGGGATGGGCTAGGGTTTTGAACGATTTTGGGGCTGTGAACTCCAAACTCAGAAGATTTATTGGAGTGGGTAAGGCTTAGGGTAGCGGGAGAAGAGGGAGTAAGTGAGTTAGGGCTTGGGTCGGGAAGATTATGACTGGTAGAGAAAGGTTTGATAGGGCTGAATTTGGTTGGTACGGTATAAGTGGTACCTGGTAGAAGGAGATTACTGTGGATCTTCCTCTCCTCCGCTGAATAGCTTGAACTGTGTGTAGGTGTGGGAATCCCCGACTGTGGAGTTTGTGTAGATCGTACATTAGAAGCATATCCATGCTTCTTGCGAACTTCGTGTGAGTCAATGGCTTTAGAGCCCAACCCGTCAGCCATGGAGATGAAGCCGTCTCCCATATCCACTTGTTTCTTCCTAACCTCGTTTGCATCAACAACCTTGAGTCCGAGAGCAGCAGAATGTGAGGATGGATCACCTTCCATGGTGATCTCACCCGTAGAAGAACCCTCCGAATCTAGGGTTTGAAGCTAGACCGCAAGAATCGCCCTAAATCGCCAAGGAAGATGATGACGTCATCTTTGATTTTCAAGTGGTTCTCTGTGGGTTCATTTTGGGGAATAATTAATTTGCTAAGCCGGGGGGACACGTACCTTAATTATGATTTTGCCTCTAAACGCTAGCAATAGCTAATTGACGAAATGACCCTAGAGATCCAAGAACATTTTCCACAGTTGGGTTTTGCTCCAACAAAATTCTCAAGTCAAGTAATGTGTGTACAGGAGTCTGATTGAGAATGCAAACCGGTGATTCAGTGCAAAAGCGTAAAGTGAAGGGAGCGGTAGCAAATAGGCTTACTCGAGAATTATATTACATATGGTCTTTTTTTCTATCCACAGTTGACATGTGCTCTTACTCCCATTTTTCTCAAACCTCTTGAGCTGCCTTCCGCCCATTTTTTCTTACAATCACAATCAAAGAAGCCAAACAATATAGGCAAATCTAACAATCAAACTGTAAAACCAATGAAAAGAATCAAAGAGGCCACAAAATCACATTTCACTACCAGACTGTGTTGAGCATATACAAAGGCAGTCAAGCACAAAGGCCAATCAAAATTACACCTAAGTTTTTGCCAAAAAATTTACTCCTAAAGTTTAGGGCTCCGGAGATTAGACAAGCACGAGAATTTTCGGGCCATTTCATTGATATTACTGTTTTTTTTTCTTTCTCTTTTTTGGTGTGGAAATGTGGGCAAGATATATGCAGCAAGCCTGTAATATGACCTCAACATAAATTTACAGGTGGTTATAATTTACACTGAGAATGAAATGCCCGAGAATTCATAGGTGGTTAGAATTTACAGGTTGTTATAATCCATAGTTTGGAAGCAACCGAATGGTGAAAATGAAATGCCCTTATCACAATTCAATCACTCTTACCTGAACAATCACAAACTTTTTGGAAACCAGCCTGTTCCAAATCAGCCTGAGATTGATATCTATTATCAGTACTATGGATATAAGCTTATTTTTCAGTGAAATTTCTGGGTTATTCTCACCCACAGTGCGGCCTTCATCCCACTACAAGTAATGGAGGAAGATGCTTCCATCAACCAAAGCGGAAGCATACTGGGGATAACGTAACATACTGGTACCTATTAGCTCTGGACTGCACACCCACATAATTAGAAGCTTCCAAGCAGGGAAAATTGAATAACTAAATAAATAGAGTAAGCATATGATGACGACCCAAAAGCTTCCTAAGAAATTTAAAAAAACGCATCATTCAGAGAATGAAAGCTATTCATAAGATTGACAACAACTTATGCAGGGAAAAATATTCAAGATGAATAGTCATTATTCATTAACTCCAATAACTAAGGAAAATTCTTATCATAGGTCAACACATGTGCACACTGCAGAAAATCACTTGTGAAAACCACTCATATCGAGTACTCGAGTAGTAGTATTTCCATAACTAGGTTGGATAATTTAGCAGGGTTGGAAAGGATTCTTCGGTAGACCACACATCTCCCTCCTATTACTACAATTTAGAATCACTTATCCTTGACATTAAAATTACTCAACTAACCCAAGCTTGAAAGAATTCCCTTGAAATACCAAACGCAGCCGACAGAAGAACCAAATACAGTACCAGGATGAACTACTGTACGCATTTTATGAGAGTAACTGTTCTTGTACATCAATACCTAGTGAAAAATGTTTAGATATGAACCGTTGTATGAATTGCAACCGTCCGATAAGGCCTGCTCTCTCTCCGTGCGAGCCACATCAAAAATAACTGAGCTGCATTCCATGCTTCTTTATATTTGCCCTGAGCAGCCTTTGTGCCAGTTATTTAGCATGTACATGGACGCGGGACAAGATATAACCTCTCATTGACACATTGACACTGAAAATACATGTTTAGACAGTCTGACAGAGAGAATTTTTGCAAAAATGTTGCATAGACAGTTCACGTAGAGCTGTATTTATGCCCCCTAGTCATTAATATTGCAATACACAAAACATGAAGCCCCACAGCCAATACAAAAGTAATGCTTACTTCGCCCCTCCCCTCCCCCCCAAATTTTAATTTATGCAATTGCTTCTGTTGGAAATGTCTATTGCATACTTCTTATAGATCGTACGTGTGATACTGTGTTTTAGAAATGTTAATGGCATTTGACCTCATACCTGACTACTTGAGGATATCAGACACCACACTACGGGCAATGTGTGTCACTTAGGTCATGTTGAGAAGTTTTAGAACTGTCTTCAAAGTGACCAAAATTGTGAAAGTTCATTTTTAATTATGGACAACCGAAATTTGACATAATTCCTGTAAATGTCACTATGTCAGAGTAGTTTAGTAATTTCTGAGTAGTCGGCAGGGATTAAAGATACCAAAATTTGACATAGACTTTTCTAATTTTTTTGGGTGCTAGTTCTGCCATGTAGAACATGGTCATTATATAAGTTTTTTTTGCTAGGGACAGTTTCCAAGAATCACTACTGCCAAGTAATAGGAACTACACGCAGAATCCAAGAAGCCATCATCGAACACAGTCACAATACCCCCAAAAAACTTATACCTACATCATCAGAGCATGCACACAACACCGAAACGACTCGGAAACAAGCCCAGATCAAATGAAAGGAAATGGCATAGATTGTATAAACTAAAACAACCTTTTTAATGAAGAAATCTAAGCAGCGGAACCCACCTGTTGTAGAATCGAAAGAGAAAATCCATAAACCGATCAGCTTGCATGCAACCCAATGTTCAGAAGGCAGGAGTACCTAATGGGCTTATGGTGGTTGCCGGCGGCGATCTTTCCATGGATACCAGGCGCTGCTGTTTCATGGATCAGGTTTTGGACAAGCCGTAGAAACAGCAGAGATAGGAAAAGGGTCTTGAACAAGACGCTAACCCATTCTCTTCCTCTGTAACACGTGTACGCAACCCACTGCCCCAGTAGCTAATACCTACCCCGCCATGCAGCCCAATATTACAAGGGACGCCACCGATCGAAAAGACAGAACTACCCCTCCGATTTGAACAGGGGTCTGCCAATTGGAGGGGTCCAATTGGAAAAATCAGGCCAAAAATGGCCGTCCCGTACAAAAATCCCCAAGCCTCTTATTCTCAAGGGTTTATGATATAAAATTTGTCTAACTTTTTGGCTTTTCTAAGCAATGGCTTAGGCATGTATATGACCCCAGAAGAAACGAAAAAAATGGAGTAAACTTATGCTGAAAACCTAAGTCAATTTGTAAAGATAACCACTAGACTTTGTTAAGATTCTTGGGCTAACCAAAAACCAGGGATAGTAAAATGGAATTGGTTTGAAATAGAGTACTCAAAAAAGCCTACAATGCATATGATCAATTCGTCAAATATTGAAGAGCACAATCACAGAGTTCATGAAAGCAAAAGATGTCCAGGAATTAACTATAAATAAATGGCTCAGAAGAACAATTGCCAATCTATTTGTAAAGAGTTGGACTCTGTTGACCTGAAACAGAAGAGTGACCAACCCACTACGGTGAATTTAAAATTTCGTTGGAGAGATTTAACACCCACAAAAGATTCTGAACAACAATGGCAAGTGAAAAATTGATCGAAAACCATCTATACTCGCTAAACATCAACTCGTCATCCATCTAACAGTTAACCATCGTTTCCCTGAGGTTAGTGTCAAGTAAGAGGGTTGAAGGCATCACAAACTCCCAAATTGAATTCAATCTCTCTAAATTTACTCAAACACAGTAGTTCACACTTCACAAACCCAACTGGAACGATATCAGCCTCCAAACAATCACAAGACTACTTGGGCAACACAACTTTAAAATTGATAGTGAAGAATGCATGAATTTCTACTTATCAAATGAGTCTCCAAATAGTATTATCTAGGGTGAGGCCAACCAACTAAATTAACCTTCTCGAGATGTAAGCATAACTTGACTTGTATGGAAAATGGTCTTGTCTAGTGCACTTTGCTAGTAAGAAATTTTACTTGCAGTGACCGTGCCAAATACAACCACAACCAAACTCACTGCTCAATCCTTATGTCATCAGCCATATAAAGCAAGTTCAGGTAGATGTGCCTAACATTTGCAGTTGCCTAGCCATTTCTATTTGATTTTATCAATAAAAGTTGCATTTTATAAAAACCAGTATGAACCTAATGTCTCAGACATTTCAACAAACAGGTAATACCCCAATTTGGCTCTGTCCTCTATTTTTCAATATAAGGAATGTCTAACAACCACAAGGCCTCATTACCGATGCATAAAAAACTTTGTACGAGAGGTTCTTGGTATATTTCAAATAATCTTTAATTTGGAGAGGCAAACAATAACTAATGATTGAACGAGAATAAGAGAGTGTGTAAATGGGTGAAGGATTAAGCCAGATATACAGAGAGAGAAGGCAACAGTGTTTAGTCCATTCCCACTTAGATTGTCATCATCCTTGTAACACAGTCCTAGAAGAAAAGCAGGCTCGCGAGGACTAGCAAGAACAACGTTCTTAGTTCCAGAGCTCAGAGTCACTTTCTTTCTCTAGGATTTCTGTGCCTTAGGGATGAATAAAAAATCACCCCCTTTTGTTTGTGGGAATGCCCCATATTTATAGGGATCTGCACCCAATCATTGGGCTGCAGACATTTCCCCAATAATATGGTGACACGTGCTCTCTCCGTATACCCGGGCGACGTGGGTGATGTCACTGGCCGTTAGGAAGCTTCCTTTAGGTCATTCCAGTGCATCATTTCCGTCGCAGCGATCCTTAATCCTTTAAAGCCACCAAGCCACTAGCATCTCCCCTATTCCCGCTGCTGGGTATGGTCGCGAGCCCTTTGGGTCGCACCAAAACCTTTCTCGAGACTCGTATCGACTTCCCTACCCCTGCCTTTTGGTTAGGTGCAGTCGCGAGCTCAATTTGCGTTTTCGCGTAAGTATTCACTCCTTCCCGTTGCGCCTATCCCCTTTGCCAAGGACGTCGCGAGGGGTGAACTCTAGTAGATGGTGCTTCCCTTACACAGGGCATTCGTGATTCTGTCGTGTTTTTCCGCGAGGTCATCACCTTCGCAATGGGGTTTTACCTCAGCCATTATTAGCTATTAAACTATGACGTGTCCTTTGAGACTTTACGAACCACGTGGCCAATTATTATAGGCTGATCAACTGCCCTGTCACCCGACGCGCTGATGATCCCTCTCGCGGCCACCATTGCTACTGAGAAGAAGCTTCCCCTCGGTCCTTTGTTCTTGGGCCACTTCTATCATCAATTGGATCGCACTGCTCAAGACTTCGAGCGATCCATGGGGAGGTACGAGATCACTTCAATGATCCATGTTCCCTTCTTTGTTGGGCTTTTTCTACGAGCATTTTCCTGAGGTCGCGCCTACTCCTAAGGTTCTTCCCCCTTTAAAGACCATCGCAGAGAGGAATGCTGCGGGTGAAATCATTCTAGATGGCACGGTCAAACCAATAACGAGGTTTGCCAGTGACAGACTCCCCAGGATCATGAGATGGAGCCAAACTAGTTCTACGCAGCTTCTCAAGGATTGGTCTGACGACATTCCTTCTTTCAACCCACACCCATATCATAAGAACGTTGATGGCGCGATAAGCCCGCCAGTCTTTTTAGAAGATTCCATAGAGAATTTTCAGAGTAACAACATTCGCGCCAACAAGCTGTCTTTCTTCACTTGGGTTACTCCCAGTTATCTTCCTACTCTCACTTCTCCCCCCAAGGACTTCTTTGCGGGCATTCACAGATTTTTGAAAATGTTCAACCACAAGCTGATTGCCGGCTATGGTGGAGAGAGGATTATTCCTGGGGACGTGCGCAAGGCGGCTTATACCCCAGAAAATAGGGTGTCCTGGGCTAGGAATCTTCAATCCTTTCAAGATTTTGTTCAGACTCCACCAGTAGTGCCTTCTGCGGAGCCCATATCTAAAAAGGATTTGACCCTTCGCACCTTTAAACCCGGGAAGAGTTCTGACTGGCGAGGACCGCAGTCCTGTTGGGTTAAGGGAACTATGGTTCCTTTGGATGTGATCAACGCCATCCCTATTCAGAAGATCCGTCCTGCTGATCAAAAAATTGCCCCTACACCGCGACATATTACCACGAAGGACAAAAGAAAGGCCTTACCTTTTGCTGACTTGTCATTATTTCTCATCTTTAGGGTCCTTTGCGGAGGGGTCGAGTAATAACAGAATCTTCCTTTTCTCTCGCGGAGCCCTTATCCCAAGCTGAGCCGTTGGCTCAAATTAATCAAGGTGATGCTCCTTACTTATGTATACATTATCTTGCAAGTTTACTTCTGTTTTGTGTACTCACAAAATTTGTGTGCTTTTCTGCTCCTTTAATTCAGGTGAGGAGGTCCAACCTGTCGCGACCGCTGAAAAGGTTATTCCCATCACGACTCTACAAGATGGAGACGCTAGCAGCCCTGGTACTCCTATCACTCTTCCTTCTCCATCGTCTGGAGTCCCTTCGCCCGTTGCCGCGACTCCCTTAGTTATCCCCCCTTCGGAGGGAGCTTCGAAATTGGACGCGAGCTCTGAAAAAGAAGGAGCGGTTCCGAACCCTGAGGACAAAGATGTTCCGAATTCAGGTATAAACGAAGGGGGTACTTCGCAGATTGATCCCTTCAACGCCTTGAGCATCGCGAGTGATATTGCGAAGAAGGTTGTTGAGCAGGTGTCTGGCAGCAACGCCCCTGATCCTTCTGGTACCGCTAAGAATATTGGTGGTGTTGATGAAGGTAACATTCCTGAGGAGACGCAGCAGACAGAGGAGGCTGTAGATGTAGGGAAGGAGGATGATACTATGAACGCTGAGGCTGCGGAGGAAATTGAGTCCCCCATGCAATCTCCTAGTGAAGAACCTCCACCCTTCAATACTCACGAGGTTGAGAATGTGGCCGAACCAAAGAAGAAGGGGAAGAAGAAGCTGAGGAAGAAATCCCAAGCTGCTACTACTTCCATCCCTCGCGACGAACCGTCATCTCCTTCGCATGCTCCTCCAATTATTAACATTCCTTCCTCAGCCGAGAAAGAGGGCGTTGCCTTCAAGGTCGCTCGCGGCTCATCGGTCAGTGATAGCTCTGACATGGACAATCTTGCTGAAGATAGTGGAGAAGACAATGAGGAAGACTCTACAGGTAAGTCAAGTGGTGACATCTTTGAAGGGATTGGGGACCTTTTCCCTCTCCCATCTTTTACTCCTTCTAAATTGCTAATATCAGGCCGTCCTTCTGACTCAGAGCTGAATCGCGGGGAAGATGGTCAACACGAGCAACTCCCAGAAATCGAAAAAATCGTGGTGAAGCATGAGGGTGATCACGGGGTATCAAGTTTCGTGCTTCCTTCCTATGCTCTCCTCTCTGATTCTAAAGGTGATCACAAGTGGAGGATCAGGGCCTATAGTGCCCCGATCCTTCAGGCTTTGGAGAAGCAATATCCTCGAACTTTTGCCCATTGTACCGCCGGTCGTCTCGTTGGTGGCACACTTCTTGATTTGCTTGCTGAGACCATGGTATGCTTGCAGCGGATGAAGGTAAAGGATTTCAACGATCAAAAGCATGAGGATGTTATTTCTTCCATTGACGACATGGAAACTTTTGGAACAAACTTGGGATGGCTCCGCGAGTATTTGGAGAAGGTTCACTCAACGCAGATCCTGTTTGCGAGCTACTTCAAGATCAAGAACAGTGAAACCCAGATTGCCGAAGCCGAGGAGAAATACAATCGTTTGCTTGCTGAAGCCAAGGAGCAAATCTCAGCCCTGAAGGCCAGCCACGAGTTACTTGTTAAGGAACATCAATCTTTGGAGAGTGCCCCAAAGACTACGTTGAGTGGTGAAGAGCCCATTCTTCTTCAAGCTAACCTGATAGCTCAAAAGCTTATCGAGTAGTTTGTTGCGTGTTCTTCTTCTTCTTCTTTTTTTTGTAAGCCCCTTTTCTTGGGGAAACAAGCTTTGTATCTATGTGGTCAATATCAATGAAACCTTTTAGCATTTTGTCTATGATTTACCTCTGTATTGTTGCGAGGGCAAGTGACAATTTTCCTTTACAGGCTGTTCATCATCTTTTGTTTCCCATCCTACTTGCAATTTTTCCAAGTTCATTATCGAACTGGTTCCCTCTAAAGGCCCTGTCATTCAAATATACCAGGGATTCCCTTTGCTCAGTCGCGAGGGTATTTCCAACTCTTTTTAAAATAAATAAAAAAGAAATCAATTATTCCAAAGAAAGGTTTACTTTGGTTCCCATGCACTTATAGGGAGTGGCCGTCGCGAGGGTCTTCCAACCTTATTTTGTACCTTTTTTCACTCCGCGAGGGGCAAGCTTTCCCCTTTGTGCTAGCACAAATTTGTGCTGCGAGGTCACCATCATGGGCGTCCATCTTATTCTATCGCTTTCCTACTTTTCTATCATGCTCTAATAAATAATGGAACACAATTTTGAAACAAAGGGATAGCACTTCTCATTCATAATTTCAATCGATATAATTTTGCCCAAGGGGTGAAAAATCAATATCCCAGGGCTACATCTGATTGTGAACAAGTAAACAAGAGACAAGAATCAAAAGATAACTTAAAGTTGCACATGAATTAGCTTTGCCAAAATTAACCCATGTCATGGGTAATATTTCTTGATGTACTTCGCGTTGATTGGCCCCGTGAGGAATCTGTCGCTAACCCTCGCGAGCCTGTAGTGCCCACTTTCAGCAACTTTGATCACCTCGTAGAGGCCTTCCCATTTCAGTGTGAATTTCGGCAGCTTCAGGTTTTGCATGACCCCAGGAACTGATTTCCATACTAGGTCTCCCACCTTGAATTCTCTCGCGAGCACACTTTTGTTGTAGTACTTGGCCATAGATTGCCAATACTTTTCCTGATTTTCAGTTGCGACCTCCCTTCTCTCATCCAACGCCTCGAGATCAGCCCTTCTTTCCCCTTCAGTCACTTCGGTGGACAATGCGAGACGTGCAGAAGGCACACTTATCTCTGCGGGCAACACTGTCTCGGCACCATACACTAAACTGAAGGGGCTCATTCGCGTAGACTTCCTCTTCACCGTTCTATAGGCCCATAAAGCAATAAGGAGGTGCTCAGCCCAAGTCCCCCCTTTCTCATCCAAGTGCTTGCTCAAGATCCTAACAATGGACTTGTTAGTAGCTTCTGCCTGCCCATTTCCTTGAGGGTAATGGGGGGTTGAAGTTCTCTGATTGATATCATAGGACGCGAGCAACCTCTTTACTTGTCTATTGACAAAGGGAGTACCATTATCCGAGAGGATTACCTTAGGGATTCCAAATCTGCAGATGATATTCTCCTTAATGAAATTAGCCACCACATTGCCAGTCGCACGTCTCAAGGGAACTGCCTCTACCCACTTCGTGGTAATTTCTATTGCCACTAGAATCCATTGATTCCCTCGCGATGAGGGATGGATGGGGCCAATCAGATCCATCGCCCACGTGTGGAAGGGGTAGGGCGCTCGAATATGGTGAAGCTCAACAGAGGGTGCATTTACCTTATCTCCATGTTTTTGGCAGGCGTGACATCTCCTGACATGGCTTTTGCAATCCCCTTCCATTCTTGTCCAATAATACCCGAGATGGGTGATTTGCTCGTACAACTTTCTACCCCCCGGATGTTCCATTTCGTGTACTTTGTGCAAGACTTTCTCTACCTCATTATTCGATAAGCATTTGAGGGGAATATGATCAAGGGCCCTTCTATAAAGCTGGTCATCTTTGACAAAGAATCTCTTCTCACAACGTTGTACTTCTCGAATACCGCTGCGATCCATGGGAAGGGCTCCTTCCTTCAAGTAATCAATGTATTTCTGTCTCCAATCCGTTTCTTCGCTAGAGAAGTTGCATTCATGCTCGATTTCATGGAGTGAACAATTGGGACATTCTCTGAGCAGAGTCGCGGCGTCATTTTTCATTGTGGGCCAATAATAACCTTGACGCTGAATTCTTCTGTATAGTGCGATGTCGTTCTCTCCACACGGCTCTTCGTGAATTTGGCTCAGTATTTCCTTAGCCTCTGCATTATCGATGCACCTCACGAGCCATCCTTGAGGGCCGCGAAAGTACAACTCACTCTTTAAAACGGTGAATTGCGACAGAGCCATCATGGGGATCCCTCCACTACCGGTCGCGATCTGCACTTTTATGGGCTCGCGCCAATCCTCATCCTTGGGACCCTTTTCTTCCTCAACAAACAAGGGTTCAGTCCTTCTTGTGATTTCAATGGCCACCATATTTCCTTCAAACTCTGTCTTGGCACCCAAAGTGGCTAACGCATCAGGGAACTTGTTCTCAGACCTGGGCTTGTGAATGATGCTAACATCATCAAAGTCTTTCCTAAGTCTTTGAACAGTTGCCCTATATGGCGCGAGGTTAGCTTCCTTTAGTGCGTAAACACCTTCGCTCTGCAAAATTATTAGTTTTGAATCCCCCACAATTCTGAGCCTTTTGATTCCTTTTTCTCTTGCCGCGAGCAGCCCGAGAATAAGTGCTTCATACTCAGTTTCATTGTTAGAGCATTGGAATGCTAGTTTGTATGATAGATACTCCTTCATACCGCTATCGCTTTGCAATGTGACACTTGCTCCAGCTGAATTCCCTCATGTTGCCCATCGAAGCTTAGAGTCCAGCTTTCTTGTTCAGGGCTGGACGCTAGTGCTTCGAAATCATCTCCTGGTAACGATTCTCTCAACGGTTCACACTCTCTGCTAGGAAACTGGGCCAACAGGTCCGCGAGAGCCTGACACTTGATTGCTTGCGACGCTGTGCACTCTATATCGAATTCCGCAAGAGCTAGCAGCCACTTCGCAGCCCTTCCATTAAGCACAGGGCGAGAAAGCAGGTACCGCATAGGGTCGTTCCTGGTCACGAGCTGCACTTTGGACGAAAGGAAATAGTGCCTAAGCTTTTGTGCTGTGAAAACGAGTGCCAGACAATGGCGTTCAATTGGGGTATAGCGTTCCTCTGCTCCTTGCACTTTTCGACTGATGTAATACACTGGTTTTTCAATTCCTTCTACTTCTTGGGCCAACAGTGCTCCAATTGATCTCGACGTAGAGGTAAGATATAAAATCAGCGGTTTCCCTTTTTGTGGAGAAACCATTGTCTGAGGTGAGGCTAAGACTGTTTTGACTCTCTCGAAGGCCAATTGGTGCTGATCTTTCCATTCAAACTTGACTTATTCTTTCAGCAGATCGCCCAACGGTGCAGTAATTTCCGCCAAAGCAGGGATAAACCTTCTTAGATAAGAAACCTTCCCTAGAAATCCTTTAAGTGACCTTTGGGAATGGGGAGGTGGCATGCTTGAGATGGAACGGATCTTGGATTCATCTGCATCAATGCCATGTCTGTGCACTAGAAAGCCCAAGAACTTTCCTGCTGTGACTCCAAAAGCACACTTAAGGGGATTCATTCGCATATTAAACTTTCTGCACCTCTTAATACCCCCTCGAGGTCACGCAGGTGTTCTGTCTTGTATTTTGATTTCGCGATGAGGTCATCGACATAGATTTCCTCCGAGTGATGAATCATATCGTGGAAAATCGCGGTCATTACCCTTTGATAGGTCGCGCAGGCGTTTTTAAGACCAAATGGCATCACGGTGTAGTAGAAATTTCCCAAAGGGGTCCGAAAAGCAGTCTTTTCTGCGTCCTCGGGTGCCATTTTAATTTGGTTGTATCCACTGAATCCATCCATGAAAGAGAACATTTCATGGCCGGCAGTGATATCGACCAAAGTGTCAATGTGAGGCAATGGCATCTCATCCTTTGGACAAGCTTTGTTAAGGTTGCGGAAGTCCTCGCAGACCCTAATCTGGCCGTTCTTCTTTTTCACGGGCACAATGTTGCACAACCACGTTGGATATTGGATTGGGCGAATGAACCCTGCACTCCTGAGCTTCTCCACTTCTTCCTTGATCTTTTCTTCCAAATCTGGATGGTACTTCCGTTGTGGCTGCTTCACGGGTTTGGAATTTGGAAACACGTCGAGGTGATGAGTCACAAGCTCTAGATCTAAACCAGGCATCTCGTCGTAGTGCCAAGCAAATACATCACTATATTTGCGAAGCAGAGCGACCATATCGGCTCGAGCACTAGGTTCCATGGGTTTACTAACAAATATTGGCTTCGCGGCGCCTTCCTCGTCTCTTAAGTTTATTTCCTCGAGCTCCTTCGACTGAGGTTTAGGTCCATCTTGCATATACTCAGGGGCTGGCTCAGGTTTCTCAATTATCTCGAGTTCTTCTCCATTCCCTTCTATGCCGCGGGGGTCAGAAGCCTTACAAACACTTACTGACCCCTAACACCGTCATAAGTGATACACAGTTTTTCCCCCTTCGCTAGTCTTTGTGATTTTTCGAGGGGTCAACCTATCAAACACCGTGGGGTGTTTCGCGGGGATTGGTTTTGATGATTCGCCCTTGATGTTTTCCCACTTCTGGATTTTTATCCCAATTGGCTTGGCGGTTATAGCCTCACAGGCTTCCTCCACCTCAGAGAAGTAAACTGCATCTAAAAGGTGAGCTTCGCAGGCCTCGAAGGGCCTTTCAGTTGTAGGTACAGTGACCTTCTTTCCAGCCCAGATTCCTTTGAGGCACTGGTGATAGCTCGATGGGACCACCGCATATCTATGCATCCAAGATCGTCCCAAAATTACATGGTAGTTGGTTGGTCCTTCAATGATGTGGAACTTTGTTGGTGCACAAATGGGCCCAACGGCGAGATCCAGCACAATGTACCCAAGAGAAGGTTTCTTTTCCCCTCCAAAACCAACTATCCCCACCAGTGACTTGATAATTCACGGCTCCGGAATATCAACTTTTTTAACGTCTCGAGGGGCATAATGTTGATTGATGCCCCTCCATCCAGAAACGCTCGTTTGAGTTCCACACCGTTGATGTAAGTAGTGACAAACAAAGGCCTGTTGTGGGGAAATGGCACCCTCCTGTCTGTGTCTGAGAATGATATGGTGTTAGAATCTTCGCGAATGGTCCTCGCGACGGAGCCTCCTTCTACCACACATGCTTCCTGGCCTTCACTAGCTATCTCCAGTATTGCCTTGGTCATTTCCACTCTTACGTTGGGAGTAAAGACCCATCAAAGAAGGTTTTGAACTTGCGGCTCCTAGACAGGATCTTATGCCTCTCTTCCTCACTTACTTACACAACGGGCTGGTCATAGCTCGCGATCTCCTCAATGTGATCGTAGAAGGAGGTCATGTAAACTTCTTCGACGTCATCTTCTATTTCATACATAAAATCGTAATACCCACCATTATAGCATTCCGCCATCGCGACCCCTTCCCCATGCTGAGGGTAGAGCCTGTCGCGTACATCTCTGTTTATGCCAATCCTTAATTCGTTGTTATCTTGTTTCTTTTTGAAAATTTCCTTGAGTGTCCAACAGTCACTCGTTGGATGCTGCACTTTCCTATGAAAGACGCAGTACATTGGGTTCGCGCAATCCTGCTGGGTGGGCTGAGCCTCTATTTCTGGGAGCTTTAAGCATCCATCCGCGACCCATGCGTTAACGAGATCTACGACCTCTTCTACGCTGCAAGGATATGGAGGCGCATCTTTTGTTCGTTCCCTGTAGTCTTTATAAGGCTTGCTCCTTTGCTTAGGGTTGCCATCACCCCCCTTGGCTTCCGCGAGGCTTGCGCGGAGGCCGCAGTAGCAATCCCTCCACTTTTGTTCTTCCATGTTGTTTTTGGTATTTCCATATCGACAGTGCCACGAATATTAAACGTTGCTTCCATCAGAGCAGAAAACGTTTGATATTTTCCATTGATCAAGTGTTTCTTGTATTCTTTGATCATGCCTAGAAGGCAAATTTCCACCAAGCGTTTCTCTGGAACTGGCTCGTGGCATTGAACGGCTTTGTCTTGGAACTGTTTGATGAAGTCAACGATATCCTCTGTCAGTTTTTGCTTTTCATTTATAAGGTTTAATGAGGTTATTTTCTCTGTCACTTTTTTTTTTTCGGTAAAGATTTTCTCTGTCACTTGGAAGAACTTAGTGTAAAACATGTTCACCATTTCCTCCCAAGTGTTTACAGAGTGTGGCTCGAGATTGACATACCAAGTGTATGCACGAGAGAGGTGAGGGACTTGGAAAATTCCCTCAATCGAAGATTGACATCTTGGGAATGAACACCCAAAGTTTCAATGAAACGGTGAATGTGCTCCTGACTTCTTTACCATCAAACTTGACAATTTTGGGTGGTACGTACCCCTCTGGATATGGCAAGGCCATGACCGCGGCATGGTATGGGGGTTGAATCTCAGGACTGGGTAGTGTTGGCAATGTGGCCCTGGCCTTTTCTTGTTGTAGCAGAGCTTGGACATCTGCCAAAGTAAGGAATGCTTGAGGCTGTTGTTGCTGGATCACACCCCCGTAGTTGGTGTGCCAGGTGCGAAGACTGGAGGTACCATGGGGTTTGGGTTATGGCCATGTTGTAGCGGAGCTGGTGGTGCAGCAGGTGGAACTCCAGCAGGTAGGTTTACCACTTGTGGGGGCTGGCCTACCAGGTTTCCCTCCACAACATTTGGTGGGGGCACTGGTGGAGCCGTTTGTGCTGTAGCAGCCATCACAGCTTGAGTAAGTTGAGTTATGGCCAAAAGCACCTGAGTTTGGCTTTGTTGCATCTGTTGTTGGCCATCTCGAATGACCTGTAGAGTTTCAGCATTGGCCGCAAGGATTTGTGTAGTATCGATTTCTTGTATTTCTTCTAACACAGGCTGTTGATTCTCCATTGCTCTTTGGCGGAGAGTTTTGATTGCGCTTAGAAGGTTTTGGGAAGAAGAACTTTGTATTTGTGGACTACTTCGTTGAGTTTGTGAACGACTTCTTGTACCAACCATCAGCTATGAAAGCCTCCACAGCGGAGTCGCCTTATGTAGGAGAGGTTCTTGGTATATTTCAAATAATCTTTAATTTGGAGAGGCAAACAATAACGAATGATTGAACGAGAATAAGAGAGTGTGTAAAGGGGTGAAGGATTAAGCCAGATATACAGAGAGAGAAGGCAGCAGTGTTCAGTCCATTCCCAATTAGATTGTCATCATCATTGTAACACAGTCCCAGAAGAAAAGCAGGCTCTCAAGGACTAGCAAGAACAACGTTCTTAGTTCCAGAGCTCAGAGTCACTTTCTTTCTCTAGGATTTCCGTGCCTTAGGGATGAATAAAAAATCACCCCCTTTTGTTTGTGAAGGAATGCCCCATATTTATAGGGATCTGCACCCAATCATTGGGCTGCAGACATTTCCCCAATAATATGGTGACACGTGCTCTCTCCGTATACCCGGGCGACGTGGGTGATGTCACTGGCCGTTAGGAAGCTTCCTTTAGGTCATTCCAGTGCATCATTTTCCGTCGCAGCGATTCTTAATCCTTTAAAGCCACCAAGCCACTTGCATCTCCCCTATTCCCGCTGCTGGGTATGGTCGCGAGCCCTTTGGCTCGCGCCAAAACCTTTCATGAGACTCGTATCGAATTCCCTACCCCTGCCTTTTGGTCAGGTGCAGTCGCGAGCTCAATTCGCGTTTTTGCGTAAGTATTCACTCCTTCCCGTTGCGCCTATCCCCTTTGCCAAGGACGTCGCGAGGGGTGAACTTCTAGTAGATGGTGCTTTCCTTACACAGGGCATTCGTGATTCTGTCGTGTTCTTCCGCAAGGTCATCACCTTCGCGGTGGGGTTTTACCTCAACCATTATTAGCTATTGAACTATGACGTGTCCTTTGAGACTTTACGAACCACGTGGCCAGTTATTATAGGCTGATCAACTGCCCTGTCACCCGATGCGCTGACCTTTGCTACAAACTTGAACCCAATGTCTCAGACATTTCATCGAACAGGTAATACCCCAATTATCCACAAAAGTAATAGTATTAAAAATAATCAAGTTAAACTACAAAACCTTCCCCAACAAAACGAGGAAGACTACATAATCACGAGATATAGCCTACAGCAGAGTCAAGACGAGGAAGAATTCGACGATGGCAGTGCTTCAAGACGAGGACGACTTTTGGCATTCACAAGAACCATGCTCACACTGGAGAGAATGGAAGAGAGAGAGGGACGGTGTGTGTGTGTGTGTGTGTGAGAGAGAGAGAGAGAGAGAGAGAGAGAGAGATGACCTTGTGTCGAGGAGTCGGGAGTCTAAGAGTCGGGGCAGGTCGAGGGAGAGCAGAGTAGTGATGGAAAACGTTTTCTGCTTCTTAAGTCTGGAAAACATTTTCAAGACATGTTGGTTCATTTTCCTTTTGACTTTTTTTATTTTAGAAAAAGTTTTCCGTTGACTTTTTTTTTTGGTACCCAAACACCGGAAAATGTTTTTCGAGAAAACGTTTTCTGCCCGAAACAAACGGAGCCTAAAACATAGTTTGATTACAATAGAAATCGAGTCCCTCTGTCTCTCTCCCTCTCTCGAGTCTCTCTTTTCGACCCCCTAGCCCGCCCTTTTTTGTGTACTGCTCTGTGGCTTCATCTCCCGCTTCTCGTTCATCCCCTACCTTGCTTCTTCCGGCTGGTTCGCTGTTGGGTGTTTTGGTTTTGGCCTAACGGCATGGTTGTTTGCTATGGTGGTGTGGTGTTTCGGCGTGGTCTCCCTCCATGGTCATCGCTGGGTGTTTCATGGCTTTTTGCTTAACGGCATTGGTAAGCTTCCGCGGCAGCCCGTTTTGTTGGTTCTGTTTGGCTTCGCCTTCTTTGGTTTGCCAATGGTGGCGTGGTGGTTTTGGTGGTGTTCGCAGACAGTGGTGGTGGTGGTGGCAACTGTCTGAAGCGCGGCGGCTGGGTTTTTTGATGGAGCTTTGCTTCAAGATTGCGGTGGTTTAGGTTTAGGGTTTTCTTGGGCTGGGCTTGGCCTGTTGGGCTAGGCCTTGTTTGTGCTTTTATTGTTATATCCGGGCATTGTTGGCCTTTGGTGTATGCTTTCGCTTGTTTTATCTGGGCACTTTAGGCCCTCAGGTGTATTGGGCTTTGCCCTCTGGTTTTTTTTCCAACTTTTGGTTGGAATCCCTCTCCCCCTTATAAATTTTTCTATTGCCGATCAAAAAAAAAAGTATGGAACTTTTTTTTTGAACTGCAGAAAAAAGTTCTATTACTCATCCACCTCAAAAGAGGCATCCACATTACAAATATGGGATAGCAGGGGGGGGGGGGGGGGGGGATTGAACATCCAGTCTAGGGAAATAAGATCATTTAACACTTGGGATGCAACCCAGTGAGCAGCTCTATTACAAATTCTAGGAACCCAAGAAAAAGAGCAATTGAGAGTTGTAGCAAAACTGCGTATATCTTCCACGACTGTGGAGCATTCCCATGGAGGGACTTTTTCTGTTGAGCAGAGCTGGATTAGAACCTTGCTATCACTTTCAATAATTGCATCTAGGATGTGAAACTCCTCTAATATTGCTCCAGCCAAGCGGACTGCCATGGCTTCTCCTTGAAGCACAGAAAAACTAGAAGCTCTAGCAGCACGCCCACCCAGAATTCTGCCTTGATCATCTCGGAGGATTGCAGCAATGGCCAGGCTAGAACTATTCTTTTTTTTTTTTTTTGTGGGTAAATCAGCTTGAAATAAAAAGAGAATAACCGAATATACAGCCTACAAGGGGCATACCCCAGGAGGACAAAAGAAAAGAAAAGGAAAATAAAAGTGGGAATGCCACAAGGCAACAAGGGCTACAAAGTGGGAAAAGTGGGAATGCCAAATGGCTACAAAGGGATGAGGGAGGAAATCTAATAGCCAATAAGAGAGTGTTTCTCCCTCATCAAAGAGATGAAGGAGAAACACTACATAGATAGGCTTCAAAACATGAATTACAATACTTACTGAATTTGTACAACATGAAATACTACAAAATATTACCAAACTTGTAGGTATCACTTCTTGGCTTTTGAGTGTAGGCTTCATATCTTGAGTAGCATTGCATTAACCACAGGAGCAGCTAGTCATCTCATAATCTCCATGAAAGAAATGGGATTATGCAACAAACACGTAATCCAAATAGCAACTCATCACAGCAGGATATCAACATTTCAGCATTGAGTTGAACGGGAGGACACCCCCTCCCAAAAGGGGAACAAACTCGCCAGGGGACAGCCCCCCCAAGCTAGGCAAAACCAAAAATCACAAGGTGCATCTAACAGACACAAACCGTGACTAAGCAAATGAACATTTACTGGAAAATTGAGCAGCATGCCACCTGTTATGAGGTACTCCCAGAAGACAAAACTGCCTAGAATAAGACACTACACGACCTGGACAAAATCTGGACAGAACCTGGACTAACCAATCTGGACAGAACCCGGATATAGCCAAACAAGCAATCTGGACAGTTCATGGGTAGCAGACAAGCTCAGTACACGGGTTCATGGGTAGCAGGCAAGTAATAGTAGCTCACGAGTACACAACATGCTTAGAAACAAGCAAGTAGGTAGCACCACAACATGCTAGCAAGTAAACTACAAATGGATCCAATCCAGAGATACCAGGACGTCACTAAGCAATCAAATACATTGATCACATATGCCATATTGCATGAATAAACAATGCCCAGAAAGACAGAGCAGCTCCTGGACCCATTTGAGTATGCAGAGCTAACAAATCACAAACAACAGCAGCGGATCAAGCAGCAGGAGATCACAATAACAACAACTACAGATTTGTCATATCACAATAGAACTATTCTTTCGCTTTGCCATATCACAGTTAATCTTAAAAAGTCCAGAAGAGGGGGGGAGACCAATGAGTTGCTACCTGATGTAGACACCCCAATTTTGAACCCGAGATACGCTCGTGCATTTCCGATGATGAAATGGATCAATCATAATTACCTGGAACTTGTGAGAATGACTTGAATTTGATCAAAATCAACCAAACACCACCCAAACAACCAAAATATCCCAAACCAACCCAAGCATTGTTGAACCAAGGCCAAACCATCAATCTGCCACCAAGAACCTTGAGCGCTCAAGCTTGAGGCCTTGAGCGCTCAAACCCCTGAGAAGCACCTTGAGCGCTCAAGCCCATAGCTTTGAGCGCTCAACTCTGATCCAGTCAGCAACTTGCAGAATATCTCATCATGAGATTTCCTGCATGGGAGCGTCTGGGGATGATTTTGTACGATCCTTATACGTACATTATACTCCACTAAGTCCTAAAATACACCTAAAACTACCCCTAAACTACAAACCCACTTCCTCTCTCTCCTCTCTTCCCTCCCACTCATTCTATAAAACTATCTAACACCCCTGGTTTTGAAGAGAGAACACTCACACTCCTCCTGTAACGCCCCCAAAATTTGGGTTTGTAAATAATGAATACATAAATAATAAATAGGGTTTTACAACAGTAACCCAAAAGAAATTACATAAATCTTCCTGCCGAATACAATCACTCTCTACAGGGTTGACTAGGTTTCTCTATTCCATCGCACGGTCAACCATTCCGGTGACATCCTGCTCTGCTCCGTAGGCCTTCGAGCCATAATACTCCTCCTGTTCATCTCTATAGTCTGACATAATACGTCCGAGTCGCACAGGCAACATCATGGTATTATGCCAGGGTTACACGAATGCAACACCGTGAGCAAAGCCCAGTAGTTCACTATGCTAAACTTCTAAGTAGCAATTCTAGAACAATAAGTTCATAAACGGTAATGCAGACTTGTTAACGGAAAAACCATGAAATGCACTGTGCGTGTCCATACGGATCAGAGTAAAAATGCGCAGTAAAAATAATTCATTTCAGTATCTCAAAACAGTGTCTCGTCTCAGTTTTCTCAAAACGGTAACTCGTATCAGTTTTTCTAACAGTGTCTTGTACCAATTTCCTATCTTCGGCATTCTTCTTCAAATTTCAACTAATTCGATCCTCTCACACCACTCTGAAAGTTATTGGTCCGTTTACGCCTCCTTTCAGCTGACGGTACCAACCCTTTCCGCTCGAGGCCTCGGTTGTCGTGCATCACCGAACTTAACAGCCTGTTTGCACGGTCCGTCCACCTCGCGACTCACACGACACGGTCCCGGTTGCCTTGCATCACCGAACTTAACAGCCTGTTTGCAAGACCGTTCACCGTGTGTTGTGCATGCTTAGCCCAAACATCCAAGTTCTCTCCGCGAACTGGAAGTGGTGCTTTCGCTGCACTACCGCATTAAAACCATTCCTTCAAGTTCTCTCCGCGAATCTTGAGGTGGCAACAAAATCATCTTATCTCATTTCATTTCCCAAAATTTCATTTCCCGATAATTTCATTTTCATTCTCATCTCTATTTTCTCATAATAGCTATTCAATTTCACGACCGGTGTCGTAATTTATCGCGTACGTGCTCAAAATCATGCTCATGCAATATTCCATAATTTTTCTCTAAAATTCACATTTCACCAAATAGACATTTCTAACATAAAATCATACATCTTGATACACCAATTCTCTAAATTATACTATTTCCTCTAGAAACCTTCCCACATAAAATTATGTACATTTTAATGCACCAATTTCCTTTAAAATAATACTCCTTCTAAAAATCCTCTCACATAAAATCATATATTTAAAACTCTCCAAAAATAATATTTTCTAATTCTCTCAGATTTATTCCTCATCAAAAATCTCATTTCTTCCTTGTCCTTTTTCAAAACTATTTTATTTCTTTCCAAAAGAAATAAAACAAATCAACTTGCTCTCTAAAATAATTTAAACAAAACTCTTTTCTAGAAATCTCTTGCCAAAAATCCACCATAACTAATTATGAACTTTCTAAAAATATTTAATCTCTCCAAAAATATACTCTTTATATTTCTAGAAAACTTTCTTGCTAATAAACTCAAATAAAATATCTTTTTCATATCTAGTAAAATTACAATTTTCTTTCTAGAAAATTTAATCAACTCCATTTACTCCTCTTTCTAAACATAGTCATAAAACATGCTCACAAATAATATGATAAAAACATTTCTAGAAAACATTTGTGAAAAACTCTCTCTTCATATTATTTATTAAGAACTCCATACTTTCTTTCAAAAATTTCCATAAAACAATTAATATTTCTTTCTATAAGAACAAATCTCCCACTATGAAAAGTAAATCTATTATCTAAGAAAGATTTTCTTAAACAATAACCATTAATTAAAACAACAATGATTCACTAATTCTTCCATGAAAAATAACATGATAATACTAGAACCTTGTCTAGAAAAATACATATCTTCTAATCAACTTCTAATCACTTCTAATTACCTTCTAATCACTTTCTAATTACTTCTAACCAATTTCTAATCACTTTAATCTTACTAATTTCACTTCTAATTTCATGAAGAACTATTCTAATTAGAAATCCATAAACATACTTGTTAGCCTTCTAACATGAAATCCTCTTTCTTAATCACTAAGAAACATGCTTAGTAATTTAATACATGCATAATTTAACCCAATCAAACTCTAAAATCATGCTTAGAAAATTAATTAGAACAACATAATTAAACTAGAAGTAACTAATTAGAAGAGTAGTTTAGTAAACTACCTTAGTTTCCGGGTGTAAACCGGAAGCCGATTAGCAATCCGTTGGTGTAGAAACTCTTAAATCTACCTTACTTACTCACTAATTAGCTTAGTAAGTAGCTAATTAGAGACTAAATAGGGTTGGTTAAAAGGTGGTAGAAGTAGGTTGTTTGTGGGGAATTAGAGAGACAAACAAATAAAGAGAGGCATTTTGTGGTCTCAAATGAACCAAAAGGTGGCTATTTATAGGCAAAATGGAACCTCTTTCTCCCTCTTGAAATTTCGGTACACCCTCCCCTCTCTTTGGCCGAAAGTTCACTCCATGTGGAAGTGTAAATGGTGCATTTAATTGGCACATGGGCAAGTACACCACTTGTGGTCTAGGTCCTAGGCTAGGTCTAGGTGTAATACTTGCAAGCAAAGTAAATTATGGGATGATACATGGAACCAACGTAGGAAATGGTGGTGGGGGAAAAATATGCTCTTTGTTGTGTAGGTTTTCGCGCGGTCACCTTTGTTACGGGGTGTTTTTAGGACCAAATTCACCCAATGTGCATGTGAATGCATTAAATGGCTAAGGGTAGCCCTAAATAGCTACTACTAGGCGGGAATATTCTTCCTTAATTTAGGGAAGTATGTCCCTAGCTTACTTGGAAGCCAAGGCCTAGTTTGGATAGGTCTAGGTTGTGTAGCATGTGCTCCAATGCATGTATTGTGTGTGTATGTATAGGTTACCCTAAAAATAACAAGGCTAGTTCTAACTAGTTTTGGGTACAAAACCTTGGCTTAGGAATCTTCCCTCTACCCCTCCACTTGCTTGTGCAAGTGAACAAGCATTAATATTTGCATGTGCAATGTACAAACATGCATGCACACACACACTCCTACTCTCTCTCTCTCTACCAATCTCTCTCTCTCTCTCTCTCGGCATCTCTCTCTCTCTCTCTCTCCCCGTAGCTCTCTCTCTCTCTCTCTCTCTCTTTCTAACTTGGTCAATACACCAAGTTCCAAGGTGAGGGGACTATACAATGACGTACTAAAGTAGTTGGATGGAGTAAAGATGGTGGTTGGGTAGGTTTCGGGTATTAACCACGGTCCCCGGGTGCTACGGTAGTGTAACGGACGTGTTACTCGGTCTCGTACGCGCATAAACATGGCTAGAACTCTATTTTTTCGAATTAAAAGAATTAAATAATATTTTAATAGAAAAATATTCCAATAACCGAAAATTAAAAATAAATAATTAAATTATTAAACGAAATTTTTATTCACGAAAATCCGGGTCGTTACACCTCCCCTCCTGAATCCACCCAGAAAATCGATCTCCTCTCTCTCTCTCTACAAAACCACTCTCCCACCATCAAAACCATTTACAAAACCACTCATCAAACCCAGAAATTCAGCCCTTGATCAGCAACCAACCACTCACATTGTCTAATTCACCCAGAAGACAAGCCAAAACATCCACAATCCTCCATCCTCAAGCCCAAAAATCAAGTCCAAGTCACAATCACTCCAAAAGGTAGTAAAACATGTGAAGAGCTCACTGTTTTGATCCTTCTGAGGAAGGCTAGTGAGTTCAAGCAAGTCCAATATAATTGCATTGAACCCACAAAGGCCTAAAAGTTGTTTAAAAACCTTTTTAAAATCTGCAGTTTCAACAGGGGTTGAGCGCTCAAGCCTTAGGCCTTGAGCGCTCAAGCCCAATTCTGAGCAGTTTCTGTTTTGTTGAGTTTTGTGCTTCCCTTTGGTTTTGATCATTATTTAATGGTTAATTATGCTCATGTAATCCATAAAACAGTTTATTTTACCTCAAAATCACATGCATGAGTGTAGATTAACATTTTATGAGGATTAAACATCAAAACTTTTGAAAATCTTGTGTTTGAGGGCAAAACAGAGACTGTTCAACCTCATAAATCTTCATTTCATGTATTCATGATCATTATTGAAGTATCAAAAGCTTGTTTAAAGGTCAAAAATCAAAGAGCCAGATTATGGCTTGAGCGCTCAATGTCATTGACTTGAGCGCTCAAGCTGTTCTTGGGCAGTTTCCTGATTGTTTGTTGTTCTGATGATAGACTGTGATTTAGTATATTAATTATGTGCGTGAGTTATTGTTGTTGTGTTCAGGACCTGGATTCCTCCCTTATTCCTCCATTTTCAAACATTTCTTTGTTAATTCATTGAAATTACATTCTTTTTTTTTATCTTTCTTTAAGAGATCGAACAGATTACTCTTATCTGTTTCTCCTGGAAAACCTTTGATGAATGTTTGATCTCAAAAAGAAGTTGTTAAAAGTGTAATTTCACAGAGGCCAAGGATTGGTTTGAGCGCTCAATTCAGGAGCCTTGAGCGCTCAAACTGGTTGAGGAGGTTGAGCGCTCAACTTCACTGGTTTGAGCGCTCAATCCCTATTCTGGGATCCAGTTTGTGAAGCAGTTTAATTAGGTCTTATGTTCATAAAAATTCCTGAAATTGTTATATAGTTTCTGTAATTTATTATTCCTTGTAAATATTTGTATCATTTCACTTTACTATCATCATCATTTCTCATATAAATCATGTACACAAGCATCCACTTTAGATTTACATTTTGTACTTTCTTACTGTTTATGTGATTCCTGTCCCCGATCCCCCTGTTTATGTGAATAAATTGAATTTCAAATGTTTCTAAAATCCCACAAAATATCGAGTAGAGACCGGTTCACGGACCGGGCGAGAGGGGTGCCGTAAAACCCTTCCCCTCTCGTAACCAAACCCCCGAA